>WEIT01013811.1:3225-21535 GCA_013389985.1 Dryoscopus gambensis | reverse complement strand
GAGGGACTCAGCTAAATCACCCAACATGTGTCGTGTATTTGTAACACCCAGACTGCTGGCTGTGTGAACCAACAGCTGCCCTGGCCAGAAGTGTGTCTGTGCCCTCCTACCTCTGTCACATTGAAAGGCTCTTCCCGAGTGTGTTCTTCTTTAAATGCAGTTTTCCATATCCCTTTGAAGTAAATTACATTCACAAAGACCAGTGCAGTATCGAGATCGACAGAGTCTGACACGAGGAAATCTTGGATCCGTCCTTTAAGAAAGAGGCAGGGCAGAGAGGGGTAAGATACAGCTCCTCTGGTGTGCACAAATCTCTGCAATGTGGGGGTGAGGGTGGGGTTCCTGCTTTGTGAAGTTTTGTTTTCATAGCAACAAGCAACCTGCTCTCGCTTGACCCACCTTTTCTAGAGATTATGAGGAGAGTGAGACAAGGATATATTTTATGGTAGGTGAGGGAAAATACCTGCTACCCATTTTTCAGTCCTTACCATTGGTCTCTTTCTCCACCCAGGAATTAATGAGCTGTCTTGCTTCCTCCGCAGCTGTTTTGAAGTCAACTTCTTCCAGCTCTGCTTTGTAGAATTTCTTTGCACACTTTATATATTCCTATAAGCAGAAGGGTTACAGTTGTCACACTCAGAAGAACTTGGAATTACATGGATGTGTAACGCAAGATTGTGAAATAAAGCCGAATGGTTAAAGGAACAGTGGGTGTTTACTCCTGGGTTTAAACGTGTCAGACACTGAACATGTAAGTCACAGCTGTCTTCCTGTAACCAAAGCTTAAAGCTATACAAGAAAGACTGCTTCACATGTATAGGTCTGGCACTTTTTGATGAGACAGGGTTCTAAGTTAAAATTTTGATATATTTTCTTTGTTTTACTAAAACAGATTCAGTTTAACATGTTTCTAAGAACAGGCAATATTTGTCTCCTTCTCTTTGTGCCCACTCTTTATTTTGAATACAGTGTTCTCACATTCTTAGATTTCAAAAGCAAAGCTTCCTTTCACTAGGAAGATTTCATATTTGTCTTTGAAAAAATCCAGATTTGAAAATTTCAGTCTTCATTATTTCAAGTAATAAAATGTATTTAATTTCCTTTAAAAGTTACATTTTTCCTTAAAAGCCATTTTTCTAGCAAATTAACAGCAATCTTGATTACTCCCCGTGATTTGTGACATAGGCATATTTTATGCCATTATATCTTTTGCTTTCATCTAACAGGCATAGAGAGATCCAAACTCATTCTGTACCAGTTCCCTTCATGGCTCACAACCACCTCTTCATCAACAGAGAGTGGGCTACTGTTGGTGGTGCAAAGTCACAGGGGATTTACCAGAAATCTCATGGAAGTCAGTTCACAATATAACTCACCTCAAGAATAGGGTATGTTTTTTCAATATAGAGTCTGTCAGCAATCCTGAGTGAGTAAGTAGCATTTTGCCTGCTGATATCTGAGAGAAGATCCTTGAATGACTTGTGGATGTACTCAGCAGTGCCACACTGAGGTCATGACATGGAAAAAGAAGATAGATTGCATAAGGAAAAAAGATCCCGAAGTATTGTCCCTTTCAGTTAAGAGTGATGCTACAGGGGAGGCTTCCCCTACAGACTGTCACCTTTGGGACAGCTGGTGCTGTGGTGGTGGTGGTGCATTGAACTGGCACGTTCATCCTTGTCAAGACAAGTCCCCTGAAATGTGCTTTTTATAAGATGCAGTTGTGTTCCTGTCACTGAGACTTCTGGGCTCTTCTCTGCTCAGCATCTTCCTGCCCAGCTGAAAATCAAGCTGCTGTACCCTGGCTCAAGGTGCTGAGCCCCACTCACAGTCCATTCCCCAGCAGCACTTGCCTGGGAAGGCACTCTGGTGCCCAAAGCATTCTCCCCATGCCAGTACCTATTCTGGTGCAAGATAAGCAACCTGCTGTCTTTGTTTGTTAAAAAACAGGTGAATGACACCCTCCTTCCCTCCCTCCCCAGATCCCCACGGTTTGAGACCATTACCATGGTTTTTGTTAGGGTCTGAAACTGCCAGGTGGAGAGGCAGAACAGTTCTACTTTTGTTCTGAGGAGAAAATAAGACAGAAAGGAAGATTAAGTTATTTCTCTACCTGGGAGTCAGTAATGTCTCCATCTCCTGTAACATTATCAAAGTGAAGAACCTGCAAGAGAAAATACCAGTGGTAGAAATAAAAAGCATGACCAAAAATAATGTGAATTCAAGATTTACACACGTTGCTTGAGATAAAACTGTTGGCTCAGGAAGAAAAAGATGCTAACTGAGAAAATAGATTAACTGAAAATTTACAGGTGAGCTTGCAACTGGTCTGTGTCCTCTGTGACCTGCTTGGAAACTGTAAATATCACTCTTTGCTTAGATGACTTTTTTTCTAGTGAATGTCTAGAACTTAATTGAGTTACATTTTATGTATTGATAAAAGTACTCTGTCTTCCTGTCTTTCTGGGATTTATCTTTTTATATACATTAAAAAAGAAAATCTGCTTGCATTATTTGGGACTTGTCAGAATTTAAAAATCATAAAATAAAATTGCCTGACTGGTAATCTATTTTGCTATTGTCCCTGAGATTTTTTTTAATGTTTAAGTCATCTGCCTGATATATTGAAAATATACATGTTTTTTATTATTATATTCTATATGTAACTCTGGATTCAGTTCTCCATTTTGTGACTTTGGATTGGTGCTTGTGTATTAAAACAGGTGAGAACCTCATCAGTGGATAATATTTTTCAGGGATTTTGCTTAGAAGGAACAAGTAGCATAAGTAGAGGTCACTTTACACCCATGTAAATAACTTACCTTCCCCATCTGAGATTGAGTCTTACCCCTTGCTCCCATATACACCAGGGCCAGGGTAGAAAGCATGCTCAGGGAGGAAAAGAACACGTTGTCATTGCTGCGGTGAAATTTCACCTCTTTGAATACATCAAAACAAAATTGTGCATTTGCTGCGCTGATGGAGCCCATCATGAAATGCCTGTTGTATGAAGGAAACAGAAAGAGTCTGACTTGCTGTGGTGAAATAGGTCAATTGTAGTGCAAAAAAGTCAGTGCACATGGACCCTAAACTTAGTGCACAGTGGTTTTTCAGTGAACAGAATCCAGTGGTGTGGATTTAAAAGGCAGACATGCTGTTGGATTCATGAGCAATCAAAATGCTGGACACCTGCCATCTGTGTGTAGGCTGGTGAAAGAAGACAACACAGACTAGAAAATACAGTACTTCAACATCTAATGAAACAGTATAGTGTTTATATCACTTATAACTTAACGTCTTGAGCATCTTCAAGCGATTTGTTTCCCTCTGCAGCTGCTAGGGAACAAAATCCAGGGTACTCTGTCATATGCATCACAGTCCCCATGGAATCAACATGTTCATGTGACAATCATCACTTAATGTGGGATAATTTGAACAACAATGCATCTAACTGTTCCCCTGATAGAGCAGATGCTCATTCTCTCTCTAAATTTATCTGCTTATATAGGTAATGTAAGGTAGATTTTTTATTATTTACCTATTCTGCTTAGTACTGTATTTTAGGCTTTAAGCCCCATTTATGTTCTTTGTGAAGAAACAGATTCATTCAGCAAATGCTTGGGGGGTTTTTTGTTGTTGTTTGTCTTTGAAAATGTAACTATTAAAGATAACAAAGACCTGTAGAATGATGGGGTCATTTAAACATTCTGCACTCCTTGATTTTTCAGAGAATATCTTACATAACCCCTGGAATTTAAACAAATTCAATTTTGTCTTTTAATACTAAATGAAAACTTAAAGCGATAGAGGAAGAAGGAAGAAAGTCTGTTATAACTCATCACCAGCTTTTCAATGTGGAAGAGTTAGTAAACAAAACTATTGTTCATAAAGACAAATACCTTGACTTTATGCATGTTAGACAGTGAAACAGTAAAATAGTACAGAAGACACATGTGAAGGTAGGTAAGGTTTCTGCAGAAGGCATCCTTTGATAATGAGTTTCTTCAACTGATACTGAGGGCCATAAACATGAGGTTACATCAATACAATTTTCAGTACTGTAAAAGATAACTGGTTTTTATCGTGCAGATTAGAACTTTAATCATAATTGAAATAAATGCTTACCTTATCAGATTCGCCTGGGAAGGTATAGCACAGCTTCTCAGCTGTACTTGGGGCAGACTTGACAAACCCCTTGGAATATATCTTGTGTTATTTTGTGACACGCCCCAAGCTGCCTGTTCTGTGTTTACCCAATACAGTGATGGATGGAGCTCAATGTCAGACATGCACTTTTACTTGGAATAAGTCCATTCTTTGAAACAAAAAAAGAAAAGCCTGAATGAAAGGATTTTAACCTAAAGTTTCCTAAAAGGAAGATTTATTCATCATAGCACATGAAACCTTGCAGAAAAGACAGGAGCACATTGAAAGGACTGAAGCAAAAAAAAAAAATTATAAAAGCTATTCATTGGAACTTGAATAGTAAGTATGATTTGGTTATGGCAGCAAATAGTGTTAACATAACTTGCGAAGATAAAACAGCAAAGAAATGGTGAGGGATTCAGTCTTGCAGAATGTCTATAAGGAATTTTGTGTTATTTTCCTTAATATTCCTCTGTCTTGAGTAGTGACAGGCCAGATCCATCTCAGAGTCATCATTCTGTGAACTCACAAATTTTGGTAAGATCAGCATATGCAGGACTGTATTTATTGCAACTTTTCCCCCATTGTTGGCTGGACTACCAGTATCTCCAGTCTTTCTTCCCACCAGAATCAATAGCTGTTCCTAAGAAATGGAGAAAATTTGCTACCAAGGAACATTAGAAAGAGCATATCCTTTCAATCTTTGTTGCCAAATTTAACAAAATTGAAGTAGATTTTTCTGCAAGAAGTTATATGCATTTGCCTGGTGTCCTTTGCTGCATTGTAAAAGACCACAGACATACTGTTTTGGAGAGCAGTTTTTCATTCCAGAGCAATCTAGCTCGAGGAACTCAGACATAGTCACAGTCTGTGCAGCACATAAGTGGAACAAAACCCTCAGAGAGCACATTTTGGGAATACCAATTTATTTCAAAAGCAATTTCAGAGCATCTATCTAGAGAAGAATTACAGAGCTAAATAAAAATGTGTTGGGAGAAGAGAGGTTGAGAAAATAAGAAAGACAATTTTTAATTCAGGAATGAGGATATTAAGATCCCAGTCAGATGCAACCAGAAAAGGATTTGAAGTCGCCACTATAATTTTGAAGAGTAGTGTAAGGTGTGCTGTTCTTTTCCACAGGTCACAGCACCACATGCTGGGTTCAAAGTGTGCCTTTTGTACATACAGAGACCATTCTTATAAGACCATTCTTACCATTCTTACATTCTTCTACAAGCAACTTCATGGCACATCAGCTGAACAAACCAGCTGAAGAAACATTCATGGTCTGCAAGACAGTCATAATATACAATAGCAAGCAGAAAACAGTTGCATAATTCCTTTGAAATAAAAGAATGGACAGACAATAAAAGAAACTGCTTTGACCTCTTAAATGCCATGTAATTTTAAAACAGAAATCCAAAGTCAATACACAAAATGGCTCTGAAATTGTCTAGAACAAACTATGCCTCGGGAGAGTAGAGGTGGACTTTTTAACCCTTTTAGTTGTCTATGCAAGAGGAAAGCCTCTGAATGATCCCTACCTTTCTCCCTGATACAGTCCTTCACAGTCCCATTCAGCTGAAGTTGCTCGTGCAATAGGAACTTCGAAGAGCTTGGTCTGGACTGGTGCATTTACATCACACTGGTACTTTACATGGCACAGTGTGTGGTCCAGGCCAGTCTGCTACAACCCTTGTTATGCAGGAACAGGGCTTTTGAGGAAAGATCCTTAGACTTTGACCCACTTGGGTGGCTCATCACTGCAGAGAGAATCCCTGCAAAGAGATCACTCACTGCAAAGAGAACAGGCTATTCTCTCACAGGAGCAATGTGTAAACTGGTCACCACTGTTGTGAGTCCCATTTAGCTGGAGAGGGTCCCACCTTGCTGGAGGACAACAGGTCAAATGGGTGCATGTACCTTTGCACAGTGAACCTTTAACCACACAGTTGGAGTGATCCCTAGACTGCAAGCTGTTCCTGCAGCTGCTGCTCCTTCTGCCTTTCCATCTGGAGACTGCCTTGTTTCTGTTCAAACAGGCTTCTACACTCGTGGCCATGGTCTGTTGCAGTACACTTGACAGCTCAGAAGGCAGAGGAGTTGCCAGCGTGTTTTACCCTGTCACTTCTAACGTTCGAATATGCCTTGAATCTTTTTCCTTGACAATTGAACTGTCTAGTGATGTGCTTCAACTCATCATGTGAGCCACCTTAGCACTTGTGCACCATCTACCTGAATCACATTTCTATCATCATAGACAGCCTCTAAGTTGGTAGAAAGATGTCCCATGAGTTGGTACAGTTGTTTTGTCACAGCCAATTCATAGCATTAATGCTGTTAGTAAATTTTTTCTGAGTTGAGTATATTCATTAATGAAAGAAATTTTTTTGTTTTACGGTAGAGAAGAGTCAGTCCACTACTCAAGAAGCATGTTAATGCACAACCCAGGTTACCGGTTTTGTTAGCATTTTTATTTTTTATTGGTCAGATGAATGATTAATGTAAAGCAAGTTGCAGAAGGAACTAAATCATTCCACAAGTAAAAACCTTGGTTATGATCAGCTACCATCAGAGAATAGTAAGGATATAAGAGGTAGTGCCTAGTAAATTGGGTGACTTTAGACCTGTCATGGAGTCTAGTGAGGTTAAGCAAACCTTCCTGCAGTTGAAATGTTTCCTTGGATAAAAGGTAATGGAATGTCCTGTCCAGCACAGCTGTGTAATGCAGCACAAACACAAAAGGATGTGTTTATCCACATATCCTTGTTTGACAATGCTTGTCCCAAGAAAGAGGTCATCTAAGGCTCTGCTGCCCTTTCCTCTGCCAGGCATTTCATTGTGGTGCTGTCCCTAAACCAACAAGCTCTTGGACCTTTACAAAAGGATATGAAGTCCAGGTCAGCTCACAGACCAAAGCCTCTCCTCCAATCACAACATCCCATGCAGAGCTCACGATTTTGTTCACATCCATGCTACTCTTCTTTTGTCAGTGGGAAGGAGCATGCTCATTGTTTCATGTTTGTCTTGCTCAGAGTGAGTGCCAGTGATTGTTCAGTTAGCTGCCATTGCAGACCATGGTGCTGTAGCTATCAAGGATGGTTTCTCCCTCTGCTGTCCTGTAGGACCGTGTTCTTCCCCCAGTCTGAAGAAAATGTAGGGGTCCTGTACAAGCTCCTTCAGACAGGAGCCCTTAGCCCAGCCGGTGTCTTTCATTGGCAGCCCCATGCCACCCTAAAGTGTTGGGCATCTTTGCTTGCAGTGCTGCCTTGGTCACTCAGCGGCTGTGACAGGGCTGTGCATACCTCAGTGTTGACAGAGTGAATTTCTCCGGTGAAGGCATCTTCAGAAGGATCCTGTGGTGGATTTGGTCACAAGTGGCTCACCCTTACTGCATCTGCTTAGCAGTGCACACAACATCCAGGGTCTGCAGCTATACAGGTTCTGGACCAGCACACACAGCTGTCCCTTATCAGTCACCACAGCTCACGTGAAGTCCCTTATTCATCCCTCAAGTCCATGGAATCAGCCAGCAGCCAGGGTGAGGCTGTGGATGACCTGCAGTTCTGGCTCCTAAGGAGGCTGCAGGTAACCGGGTAACCGGGTCCTTCCACCCAGCATACACACAGGGCAGGATGGGTGGCCACTGGCGTCGGCACAACAGTTAACTGGCTGTGCCACGTGGGAGCTTGGTTACCAGCCTCCCTCCCCACAGAGAAGCCTGTGACTAACATTGCCCATGTCACCATGCCTGTTACGTTGCCTCCCATCACTCACTGGAAGTCTGCCCAGCATGTCCTTTATCTCGGCACATGCTCCTGGGAAAAATAGCATTTTTCTTTTGAACAAAATAGGATAAACTAACCTCTTGGTTTGTTTCAACACAGACGTCCTTCCACAAAGCCTTCCTCTCCTCTGAATAGCAGCCTACTGAGATTCTTGGCATTTTTCCTGACATGTCTCCTGCAGGGAAAGACTGCTGCAGAAAAGGAGAAACGTCGCTGCACAAGGGCCCATGCCATCATGTTGGCTTTGCAAAAAAGAACTGGAGTCCTGGAAAACACCAAGTTGACCGTGAGTCAGGAATGTGTCCTTGTGGCAAAGAAAGTCAACAGCTCAGTGGGATGCCTTAGAGAAAGCACTGCCGGCAGGTAAAGGGAGGTTTTCCTGCCTCTCTGCTGAGCACTGATAGGACTATAGGTGGAATGCTCTGTCTAGCTCTGGGCATTCAAAAGAGATGTGGATGTACTGGGGCAGGGCCAGAGAAGAGCCACAAAGATTATGAAGTGATTAAAGTATCTCTTTTGAGAGGAAAGACTCAGAGAAATGGCACTTGTTACCCTGGAGAGGAGAAAGTGTAGGGGGATCTTATTGATGTGCATAACCTTCCTGATGGGAGGATAAAAAGAAGATGGAGCTAGACTTTCTCCTGTGAACAGGCAAGAGGGAAGGGACACAACCTGAAATAGCATAAATTACATTTAAACATAAGAAAATACATTTTCTTATGGATAGGGAGGTAAATCCAGGTTGCCCAAAAAGGCTGTGAAGTGTCCATCCTTGGAAATATTCAAAACACAGAAGGACATCGTCTCAAGCAACCTGCTGTAGCTGACCATGATTGAAAGGGCGAGCTTGGAATAGAAAATCATCAGAGGTCACTTCCAAGCTCAGCTGTTCTGTGCTTGTATGTTACATCTAGAGGAAGGTCTCAAGGGAGATGGAGAGAGCAGGGTTATTGCACATAAATGTGCAGAGAAAGTACAGTGGTGTGGATGAGGCACTTGGAATGAGAGTGCACAGCACGTTTCACAGGTCACTACTGTTTCCATGCTGTACGGAGAGAAACATTGCCTCATAGTGGCAGACCCCTGGATGTCTCTTTGTGCTTTCTGGAGGGGTGCAATTTGTACCGCGAGATGCAGGAGGTTTCAGATTTTGTCTTGTTACCTGCTAAGCCTTCCTTCTGGTGCTGCACAGCAGCCTGTAAGATAAAAAGGGCCTCAATTCTTCAGAAAACCCTTTGGAAGGCTGTGACAAAAATGCCAGTAGCAACAAGGACATTTTCAAGGTTTATTTATTTTGCTTTTTTTCAGGAAAACTTTTGGAGCATTTTAATATTGATAAAAGCAAATATTAAAGCAAGTTACAGGTTTCATAAAGTATTTCTAAATTTGCACCTTTCCCTGCCTCCTGTCTTTTCTTTTGGGAAAGGGGAAGCTTTGTACTTGCCTCTGAGTCTCATGGCCCCTTTGCTTTTTCCCCATTCCTTCATTTTGACCATTGTTGTTCAAGAAACAACACTGGTCACTGAGGCATATCTTTGTGCTTTAAGCACTTTCCAGTTTAATAATCATAGGAAGGAAAGTTTGCAAATGTAACCCTTTCGAAGTCTTCCTATTGTTTAAGTGTACAGGCTTTTAAATTTAACAGACTGGATCAACTGCGTCTGGCTACAAGAGATGCAGAAAGTGACTAAACTGCTTATGGCAAGCCTTGAGATGTTGAAATTTTGTATCTGTTGGAACAGTTTAGACTACTGCTTTAACTTCTAAAGAACAAAACTTAAAGTATACTTGGCTGACACGGTACTGGTCTAGGGGGGTCCAAAGGCTAGCTCGGGGACCCCCTGGGAGTGGCACGTGTCAAGAAGCAAGGTAAAAGAAATAGAGGTGCTCTTCATATTAATAACCTAACTACGTTAGTGCAATACAACACTTGGCAAAATAGCTGTCTTTACCACTGAAAAACAGCTGAGTCTGTATCACAAGCATCCTGATGATACTCAAATAATGTGGATGTCAGACAGGAGCACCAGCCTCTTACCTCTACGGATCTGCTTTTATCATGACACTCTATATGTTAATGTGGAAATAGAATCATAGAGTCACGCAATGTCCTGAGTTGGAAGGGACTCATCAGGATCATTGAAGTCTAACTTCTGGCCCTGCATATGAGAGCCCAAAGAATCACACCATGTACTTGAAATCATTGTCCAAATACTTCTTGAACTCTGTCAGGCTGGTTCTATGACCACTTCCCTGGGGAGCCTGTTCCAGTGCACAACCACCCTTTGGGTGAAGAACCTTTTCCTAGTATCTACCCTAAGCCTACTCTGACACAAATACCTGATATTCCCTGAGGTCCTGTTACTAACCACCAGAGAGGAGATGAGTTCCTGGTCCTTTGCTTCCCGATGTGAGGAAGCTGTAGACTGCAATGAGGCCTGCCTTCAGTCTCTAATTCTCCAGGCTGAACAAATCAAGATCTCAGCTGCTCCTTTTATTGCTTCCCCTTAAGGCCCTTTACAATCCTCATGGTCCTCCTTTGGATGCTCCCCAAAAGCTTATTGTCTTTTTTATATTGTAGCACCCAAAACTGCCCCTAGCACTCAATGTGAGGCTGCACCAGTGCAGAGCAGAGCAGGACAATCCCCTCCCTTGCCCAGCTGGCCATGCTGTGCCTGATGCCCCCCCAGGACACGGCTGCCCCTCCTGGCTGCCAGGGCACTGCTGACTCATATTCAAGTTGCCACCAGCCAGGACCCCCAGGTCCCTTCTTGTGGGGCTGCTCTCTAGTGTCTTGTTCCCTAGTTTATGTGTCCATCCAGGGTTTCCCTGTCCCTTATTACTGGAATAGCTGATATTAACGACAGAGTACCTCCTCTCAAAACTCTCAGTGGGGAAATGTTCTGCCTAAGAGTTATCCATCTACTTATTCTTTCTTATGCCCTTTGAGTTACATGATTTTTCAGATGATTTCATCATTTTAAATGGCAGAGTTGATAGTATAGTTGTTCCTTGAAATATTTATCCAACTAATACCCATTGGAATTGTATTGAACAAATGTGTAAGAACAAGTAAATATTCCATAGGGCTATTTCTTGGTAATCTGTACTACAGGGAGTAATCAGTCTCTAGATGTGTGCATTCATGTCTTTCATAAAGTGTAGGAAACTTCATATATATGTACTTTATTCATTCTAAAAACAGGAGGATTTTGTACCAAATCCCATTTTGCTCACAACAGTTACCAATGTAATAATATTTTTAAGGGTTTGTCATCCAGAAAATTAAGGAAGTTCACATAATTTCATGACAAGCATTGTGACTTTCTTTTATTATGTAAAGAAAAAAAAAATCAATTATATGCATCAAAATCAGTAATATATGATTAGAATGAAAACAAATCATAATATTGAGCCAATATATCCATATTTGGAGATGCTAGTGGACACATAGGAAAAAAAGACAGAGAATATTAGTATTCTCATGTATTTCTTGAAAACAAGAGATGTAGTCTTGAACTATCATAGGAACAAAGAAGTCCAGCTACATTCATGGAATAATAATGTACTTGAGTTTTGAACATCTGAGAGCTTTCCAGGAACAAATTGAAGTTTACTTGCTAATCAGGATCAACAGAGACAGAAATTATTTTAAAACTGTGTTTTTTCATAAAACTCCCAAGGAGAAGTCAGATTCTTTAACACCACTTACAGGATTTTTCACAAAAATCAAAATGTTCTCAAATTTGAAGTGACTTCCAGTGTTTTAAACAGGAATTCAGACAACTCTTTTGCCTGGCAGTTCTGAGTCCTGGATCATCTGGATCATCCAGATATCCATGTTTCAGGTTTTGAATCTATACTCTACAACAAGGCACAACTGCACCTAGACAAAGTTAGATCTCCTTGCATATTCTGAAGTGAAAGGGAAACTCCGTGACTTTGGAGAACCTCTGAAAGAAATTCAGTTATTACATGAGGTACTCACGGTGAGAGGACAGCTCTGGTGATATTAGATATGTGCACCATTTCCCAAGAACTAAGTAAAAAAAATTAAATTTACATAGGCACCAATTAATACCCTGTATACCAGAATCTTGTCCACAAGCATCTCCTCCAGACTGGGGATCTCAAAGCCAGTGTTTTGGGAACAACATGGGTTCGTCAGATGGATAGAACCAGGCAATGGGATGAGCATAGCCCATGGCTCTCCATGTAATGGAATACCAAAGGCTTGGAGCCACATCTGCAACTGCTTCTTCAAGTGAAAATCATTTGACCCCTTCCTGGCTTGTGAGCGCCTCTATTCTCTGTGGGCTCAGTCTTTGCTTGGTTCAATCAATACTGAAACCAGTCTGAGAAGGGAAAGGAGCAAACACGCTGCTGTTTCTCCCCCGCAGGTGTGTATTTGCTATGGAAGCTTCAGGAAAGGGCACGACTTAGAGCAGCCTTTCCACTTAGAGAAAGCAGTGAAGAGATGAGATTATACTACAATACTAGAGTAAAGGAGGTCTGTTTCTGAGGGGAACATAAGCATTATTTCCAGCCCTTTTCTCTCTAGGGAGAACAATATCTACCAAAGAAGAGGATCATGTCACTTGGATTGTGTTTGACCAAGAAAAGGAATGGGTGGTCAGCCCTAAACTCTTCAAACCCAGGGGAATGTTGGATGTCTTCTTCGTCGTCTGCTGACCCAGCCTCCTCAATGCCCTCTTCAGTGACTTCCATGTACGCCTCATGGATGGCCTCAGATACCCTCAGGCTCTCTGCTGAAGAGATGCCAGAGAGATTGGCCGAGGGGCTGAACAGGTCGGTCATACCCAAGGCTGTTAAGACAGATGTGAGGTTATATTTCTCTTCAATCTTCATGCGTGGGAGGTACACTTTCACTCTCTTCTTTTCCATCACCTGGGAACTGGTCCACTCTGTAAGTTTTTCGAAGCTGATTTTGTTCTCAAGCTGCAAAGAGAGGCAGAGAATGAAATGCCTGGGATGCAAATCCAACTTCTTCCTACCATTCACTTCTATCAAGGCTGTCATAAAAGTGAAACCCCAACCAGAATGGTTCCTGAAGTGCATCCTATTGGCATCCTTCTTGCAGTTTATTAATTGCCTCTCCAGTACTGCCTGTGTCACTCTCCTTTTATTCAGTTCTTTACCAACTTGACACATCCCCTTTTGTCCAACTGATCTTGTGTCTCATGAGGCACAAGCCAACAGTTTCACACCCTAGTCAATTAGTCAACTTGTGAAAGATTGCCAAAAAAAAGGCCATGAAAATTTACCTACAGTTGATAGTACCTAACAAATGCAAACTCTTCTATATATTTAATAACTCTACTTTATCATTTAAAAATATTGCTGAAATAAGAGTAGTTGTTCATATGTTGTAGACTGCAGTGACTTTTCCCTTTCTTGAGTAAAGATAGATAATTTTGTAACACTGCCCATATATCCATCCTCTTCTGCAGGGCTGCAGCAGCGCTACACTGCTTTACCTTCAGCTTATAAAACTGAGTTCAGGACTCTCCTAAGAGGCTCTCCCTGAGCACCTGGAAAGATTTTGTGCTCTCCTGCCTGCCCAGCACAGCCGTGCTGTGGACAGCTGGGATGTCAATGGACAGCAAAAGGTCTGACAGCAGCCAAGCCCCACTGAAGTCATAACTCTTCTGCTCGCCCTGCCAGGGCCGTACCTGCTCCAGGCCAGAGATGTCATCAGGCAGCAGCACCAACAGGCTCAGCTCTCTACTGGCGTACGGAAGCTCCAGGATCTTGATTTTCTCTTCAGCCACTCTTGCCACTTTGAAGGTGCTGTTCTGGCACATCATTTGCACGGGTCTGCTCTCTTGCTGCAAAAACAGAAATGTGAGATGATGTGACGAGGGAGCAATTTTTTCTTTTGGCCAGACAAATGTACAAGGCCTTTAAAAGGATAGGACTCAATCTTCAATCGTGCTGTCTTTGGAGAAGAGCCATGTCTCCATTTTTGTCTCATCTGCTGGTGTGCTCTGTCAGATGCAGCTTTTGTAAATCTGACAATGAGGGACTCAGCTAAATCACCCAGCCAATGACAACAGAATTGTAAATACAACAAATACATAGCTGGCCAGAAGCTGTGTCCATACCCTCCTACCTCTGTCACATTGAAGGGCACTTCCTGAGTGTCTTCCTCTTTAAATGCGGTTTTCCATATCCCTTTGAAGTAAATGGCATTCACAAGGACCAGTGCAGTGTGGAGATTAACAGAGCTTGGTTCAAGGAAATCCTGGATCTGTCCTTTAACAGAGAAGCAGGGCAGAGAGTGGTAAGTTTCATAGCAGCACTCTTGCATTTTAGAAGCCAATCAGTATACTGCTCCTTCACTTGACTTTTTCTTCTCCAAAAGTCTGCACATGGAATTAAGGTTCACAAGGATGATTTAATAATGCACTGAAAAATTGGCATCTGGCCAGACATTTCTGCAAGAAGACAGGTAGGTTCAAGAGGGTTATAGATTCCCAGGAATATTTCTAAACAGAGTGTAGGAAAAAAAAATATTTATATAGAAAAGAAGGAAAGGGAGAGGGAAGTATGAACACAGGTTTTCTCTTTCTCTCTGTGTTTCTTTCTCACAATTCACTCTAGGTTTTTCCTCCCAACTCAACACAATAAATACACACATGATTCTGAAACATTTATTTCCCACCATCAGCTTAGTGTGCATTACTTTGTCCCCTGGAAGTCCACTTCTTACCCTCCAGCACATCCTTGTAAAATTATGCCAGTATTCTAGAGAAGCTGGAACTAACCTTGCGTGAGTTAAGCTCTTCAGACACAAAAAGTGTGCATATTAAGTGTGCACATTGTGGCACCTCTGCCTTTGCCAGATGTATTTAAAACACTCTGTCACTGCCACACAGGTGCAATGGAGTGATACCTTATTTAGAAAATATCCACTAATGGGGACAGGAGGAGGAAATTTCTCCTCTGATGTTTAGTCTTTTCAGAGACTGCTAAAATACAGTTGTCAGAGGGAAGTACATTTCATAACCTTGTCTGACTTACCATTTGTCTGATTTTTCACCCAGGAATTAATGCGCTGTCTGGCTTGATTTGATGCTGTTTTGAAGTTGACCATTTCTAGACCAGATCTGTACAGTTTCCTCACACATTTTAAGTAGATCTGTAAAGGCACCAATTGTAGCCACTGAACTAGTAATTTTTTAAAAACAGTATGAAAGTGAAATAAAATATAGCTAATAGGATTTTTATAGTGATGTCATGGTTAAGGTGTTCTCTTTGCTTACTTCCTGAAAGAATTTGCTAAAACTGAGCCAGAAAAATTATTTTTTCATGACAATTTCAGAACAGACATCTTTACCACATGACCAGTTAAGAGCATATATTACAGAAGTTTAAGTATTTTCTGGAAGAAAGCCTGATCCAAACCCACTGTTTTCAGGTTCATTTCAGACTGTCTTGTTATCTTTAAGTCCGCTTCCTTTTTAAAAGCAGTTTTCCTTATTTTCAAAGATAAGAAATTCCTTTGATTTAGACTATTTGTATCTTTTGTTTTGAAAGTGTGAAAGAAAGATTTTGACACTTTCAAAATTTGTTTTTGAGGTGAGTTTTCAAGTGAAGAAATGTGCCAAAGTCAAATTATTTTCTGGAAAAAAACCAAAAAAAACCAGTTAAAATAAAATGCTTTGGGGGAGAAAGTGGGGAATGGGGAATTGTATTACTAATAATTTTGTTTATTACACTATTCATTTTTTAATAGGCCCATATTTTTGCCTCAAATTACTTTCCATTTAGACTTTTGCCAGGGCCTTGGCAAAGGGAAAAGTCATGTAAAACCACACCAGTAGGGACTAATGGATTAACTGGTCACCTACTCCGGCCAGTCCTCGTGGATTACAGAATTTTACAGCTTTAGCAAGAGATCACTTACCGGTAGGATTTGACTTGTCTTTTCAGCATAGAGTCTGTTGGCAATGTGGAGTGAATAATTGGCTTTTGGTGCAGTGATATCAGAGAGAATTTCTTTAAACAGTAGGTGGATATTCACAGACTTGCCACACTGAGTTGTTGATAAGAAGACAAAAAAGCATAGCTGTTAGGTTGTTTTATGAGAAAAAAGGATTATCTAGAAGGTACAAAAAACATGGGAAAACACACAGCGTTTGAACATTTGCAAATGAATATGGGAGGGTTGTTCAGTACAAGCAGCTAATGATGTACAATTCATTCATAGCATACAATGCCACTCATTCTAGTGGTAACAAGCAGAAAACCTCACTGATGAATCTGAAATCACATAGCTCAGGAATGAGGTGGCAAAAAGAAAAATGAAGGTGTTAATTATTGCAACTAGAGACTTGTCATGGGTACACAGCCTCTAATTCCCAGCTGCTGCTTGCGTTTTCATAGCAGTTTTTTTCAGAAGCTGCAGATGGAAGAAGGGAGCTAGATGGCAAGGGAGTCAGGAAGTGTCTTGTAACACAGCAAAAAATGGATCACCTGTCTCAAGTCCCAAGAATGGTATTTCAGGTGACACAGGCTAAAAGCACGTAAGAAAACTCCACAATGATAAACAGTAGCTGGGACTTTATTTCTTGTGAGTAATTGTGTTGAGCTGCTCCCTTCTAAACACTTAACAAGTCCCTAAATGCTCTAGCTTTAGATAGCACTTTTGTTTAAAAAAAAAAAGTCTCATCTTTTTTTAAGTCCCACCTTGTGCTTTGGATCCCAAGCTAATGGGAACAGACCCAGCTCCATGGCTTTTTTAATCTTTACAGAGGCAGAGGATTAACATGAGCAAAAGCATACAGGTGGTATCAAGGTACTGGGACCCCTCATGGTTCTCTTGGGGTACCAGTGGGAATTGGAGTCTGGAAAAGTCCCTGTAGCTTTGAACAGTGTGGTTACTTCCTATCCTTTGAGGATTTTGGGATCTTTTCTACTGAAGCATCTTCCTGTCCAACTTTGGGATCTCAGCTGCAAGTCTGCCCACTGTACCCTGGCTTCAGGTACTGAGACCATTTCAAGCATCCCACCAGCATTTGCAGGTATGGAGTTCATTTACACAAAAGTGTATTCTGGTGCCCAAAGCATCCTGTCACTTGCATTACATGCAGCCTGTCTTCTTTGGGTGGGGTTTTGGGGTTTTTTTTGGTTGGTTGGTTGGTTGGTTTTGGTTTTGGTTGGTTGGTTGGTGTTTGTTTTGTTGCTGTTGTTCTTTGGGTTTTGGTGGTTTGCTGTATTTTTTTTTTTAACTTACATCTCTTAAATTAAGAGAATTAGCAAAGGTTTCGGAAGGTGTTGAACCTACTTAAAGCACAATCAGAACAGTCTATTCTCAGGAAAATGATGTGAAAGAGAAATCAATGTACCTTAGATTTCTGTACCTTGGTCTGGATACTTCCAAGTCCTGCAATTTTGTCAAAGTGAAGAACCTGCAATTGAAAGTAGAAATTAGGTATGTGAAGTCCACTGACAGTCACTGATGTTTGTGCTAAAACTATAGGTTTTCACTAACCAAGTCTGATTAGCATATAGATGAACTGAGAAATTTCATGTGAGCTTTAAACCAGGTGCCACACTGAAAATTTGTGACAGTGATCTTCAGTTTAAATCCTTTCTTTACTAGTTAATGGCATTCAATCTATAAATCAGCTACAGCCTTACTGCACTGTATTTATACCTCTGACTCTTGTTTTCTGAACATTTCATCTTTTGTATGTTTCAAGTTGTCCTTTCCACGTGGAAGGAATCAGGTCTTTGAGATAATATAAGCTGAAGCAAGAGACCTTCCTTAACCATTCTCCAAAACTGCTCTTTATTAGTGAAAACCCAAGGCTGTTTTTGCCCTCTATGGGGAAATGTGATAAGTGAAAAGTAGCTCCAGGACCAAACCTCACAGTTTGGAAAGCCATTCTTTTGCTGGGCAGGTTTGGAACATATAAATCGATAATCTGCTGCCTCTTTGAATGGGATCAAAGAGAGTTTGTACCCATTTATGTCACTTACCTTCTCCATCTGATACTCAGTGTTATTTCTTGCTCCCAGATAGACCATGGCCAAGGCTGCAACCATGCTCAGGGGGCAATAAAAGATGTTGTCATTGGGACGGTGAAGTTTCACCTCTTTAAATACATCAAAACAAAATTCTGCATTTGCTGCACTGATGGACCCCATTGTGAAATCAGCGTTACCTAAAGCAAACACAAATATGACTTTATTGTCATGATATGTAGTGCTTGTTTTAAAAAAGTTCTTTGAATAGCGTGGAAACTGCCAGTTCATTGCTGGTTTTGTGATGCTGGGCATGAAGGTGAAGCCTACAAATTCTGTGATTATTAGAAATACTGCAACTCCTGACCACCGTGAACCTGACC
>WEIT01013809.1:29424-46229 GCA_013389985.1 Dryoscopus gambensis | reverse complement strand
CATATATCTTCCACTGGTAAAAGAGAATACTCAAGAGAAGAACTCAATAAAGGGACATAGCTTTCAGTGGAAGAAAGTTTTAAATCTCTAGCAATGTACTCAGCAAATACAGCATGTCAGAAGAATTGATATATCATGTGCAGCTGTTACCAAAAAAAATGCACAGGTTGCTTTATTTGGTGCAGAAATTTCTTGTGTCTAGATCAGCTATTAACTGCAGTCATGGACTTTAACAAAGACAAGCTCGCCATGATATTTCAGAGGGTTTTATGACTGCTCTGACTGACAGCTTTATTAGCTCCCATGTGCTTCTGTAGGGAAGCAAAAACCAAGGCTGAAACCCTAGGCCGCTTTTTCCTTGCAAGATGCTCTGCCCAGACAAATCTAAAACTTGAATGTAGTCAGTTAACACCATTCTAAAAATAAATGAACATTGGCATGTGTGTAACACTGATAGCATCATACTTTCAGAACTAAACCACAGTTGATAAGTCTGCTAAATAATTACTGCCTATTAACCTTGGGTACATCTTCCCCAAATGCCAGATAAGCTCCACAAAACCACCAAAGAGATAATGACACTCTGCAAGCATGGTGGTTTGCCACAGTATCCTGTTCAGATCTTCCTTGGGTGGTCTGGTGGGCACAAGGAAACACTGACATCCACTCTTCTGCTGATACTGCACTGATGCAGCACTATGTCTTTATGCAGCAAATAGGGAAGTTGACAGTAGAAGACAAAGTGGCAATGATTCATGTGCTGTGGGCATTATGAGAAAGGTGATTCCAGAAAGAATACAAAAGGTGGAATTTACTTCTAGTGAAAGTGAATATTTCCAATTTGGTGCTATGCTGGTGGCACATTACATTCTTTAAAACAGGAACATTTGTAATATTCACTCTTTCATGCCCTCTTTCAGTAAGGCAGCCCAAGTTGCTGTGATGGAGATGCACGTGTAGGAACTGCCACTGAAGCTGAGACCGAAGCTTATCGGTCTTCTGGACTAGGTGTTTTAGGGATGGTCTTAGGCAGGCCTTGTGAGTGGAAAGGATTCAGACCTCTGCTGAAGTATTAACACAGCAAGAAGCTGCTGACCATAATATGAACTTTCTTTCTCCAGGCAAAGCAGCTTTTTGAAGGAAAGATCCTCCTACCAAATTTGTCAGATAATTTATTATGCTTAACTTCTTTCACTACCTTCTTAAGGAAGAAACTAAATGTTCTTTGCAATTGTTCCATTTAGAAAACCAATACAAATTAAAAGGAGCTATCCATTTGGGTACTGTAGCAAACCTCTGGAAGAAGTATCTCCCTTCAGATTTTTTCGTCTGGATTTCATCCTTGCAAACCCAGATCCTGCACTTAAGTAGACTCAGCAAAATCTTGGGTGTTTGATGAACAGAAAAAAGCCTTTACTGTCTTGTAGTTATACAATGTTTCTAGGGAGATAGTGCAAATATAAATACAAGCACAATCATAATTTTTAAAATTTACATATATTTTCACATGAAAAACCTGGGTACACAAAGCAGAACACTGGAATAATGACAATAGCATAAAACATTACAAGACTCATTTATAACACTGTGTATAAATGAGTAATTATAAATAGATACACAATTACATAATGAACAATTTCTCTTTGCAAAAATGAAATGTTGTCAAAGTTAAAATTACAGTAAAAAGTACACAACTGATCCTTGTTAAGAAAGCAGTTGTACCCCTTGCTGTGTATCTGGCTCTCCTCAAATTGCAGTGATATGCTCAACTGGAAGACATCTTGCACTCTGCATGTCAACTCAGCCTTCAGAAAGACATCACAATGGCTTGGAATGAAGCACACGTTTACTGTATTCTTAGTCTATAGAAATGCTGGTATTCAGAATTTTTCCTAGAACAGACACTTCATTTGTGCAGAGAGAGATTTGCTTTCCTAGCCATAGATATGTTTTCTAGTAGTGCTTTTGTGAAACTTGCTAATAGTGATTTTTGTGGCATTTGCTGTAATGATGTAGAAAAATTCATTTGATAAAGCCTCTGTGTCCTTGTCTATTACAGAATCCTATGAACCCGTAGTCATGATCTTTACACACCCACAGGCCAAGTAACCTTTTGGGTTGTGACAATTGCCCATTAAAACTATTCTCATATTTCACACTGCAGACATTCGTGAAATCAAACACAGAAAGCAGAATATCAGATCATGACCATACAGCAGGTTAATGGATGAGGTACACACAAAATATAAGTGTTCAAGGAGGCAGGGAGAGAATGCAATTGCATGCTGCTCTGGCCCACACTTCCCCTGGGGCTGACTACTGCTAAATCGCTGAGAATAGCTCTGATGTGCCCTCCCCACACAGGCACATCATTAGTCCTGCTCACACCAAGTTGCCTTGCACCTGGGACAGCCTCAAGAACTACAGACATGACAAAGATTAGTACAACCTCTTTTAATTACAAGCACCAGAAACATTCAGGATACATTTTCTTGTGTCAAGTTTTTCATCAAAACAAAGATTACATGAACACACTAAGTGCACATATTCCCCTAATTTCACCTCCTAGAATTACACAAATATGGCCCAACTTACACAAAAGCTCTGAGAACTAGTCACACTGTAAAAACAATTTGCACTATAAATCTGTATTGCTCTCTATGGCAGGGTTAACAGACCTATGTCACAGTGTTTAGAAGCTATCAATACCCTTCTCTTTTAAATCACCTGAAACACAGCATTAATGGGAAACTCCACAGAAATTTCCTNCATTTTGTTTGTTAGTGAAAAGTAACCCCTGCCAGAGGCATTTAAACAAGGGTGATGGAGAAATTGAGATTAATACTTTGGTAAGCCTTACTGCCAGCTTAATGCCTATGATCAAAAGTAATGAAGTGAACTAGGTACGTTGCTACGCCTTTTTTTTCTTTTAAAACATCATTAAATATTGATAAGAGCTTATATTCCTTACCAACGGTAGTAGCAAAGCATTTAATGAACGCAAATTAAATTTTAATTTTTACTCCTCATGAACATAGACTTTATGCCTGTGGTTTATATTATACCCATGCAAGACTTCAAGTCTGTGATGTGTCATAAAAGCATAATAATTTAAGTGCCTACCTTTTTCAGGAACCGTACTCCATAGGTAAATATATAAAGGTAAAATGTAAATCTCCACCTGCAAAAGGTACAAGAGGTTAACTCTAGGATACTAGCTTTACATATTTTACAGCTCAACACATGATTTCTTATAGCACTGCCAAACCACCACACCCAGGTTACACTAACAGAAGTTGAAGCAAAATTTTGGTCTGGTTTTCTTCTACAACTTTTGTTATCAAGCACTGTGCTCATTTGCCTGCTTTTCCTGGCCTCTCATCAACTCTCTGAAAATACCAGCCAATTTCATCTAAACAGGGCAAAAAAATCTCACACATTTTCAAGGATAATTATGTCTTAGAAAGTTTAATGAAAACTAGCAGGACAGTGGAGGAGAGAGGACAATTTGCCCATCTGTTGCAGGAAAGTTCACCTCTTATTAGACACCAGGAAAAAGATAATAAGAAATTTTGTTAAGACTTCAACAGGTGACTTGGGAGTACTGCATGTCAAATACACTCTTTAGTAATGAAAAGCATCATTCACAATGAGCTGGAAATTCACTTGCAGTTTCCAGCATTTCACACTTGGTGTTCAGGAGTGCATTTGCATCGCATAGATATGCTGGATACAGATACATATCCATAATTTACATCCACGTCCCATGCATCCCTTGATAAAAATGATCTACATTTTCCCAAATGCACACAGAATAATTGCTGGGCTTCTGGTTTTTGTTTTCAGACAGAGGGAAATTAGAAGCTAAGAACAGGATGCCATGGAAAATAAGAGAAACTACTGATATTTAATACAAAATCATCCTCTCCTCTTCGTCTTTCTCCTGTCTTCAAGAAAAGAAGACAGATGGTAACTTCCTATGTTTTGGACCCATTACTCACTTAGGAAAGAGCTGCTGAAAGTCTAAAGAAATAAAATCCTAACCTTGTGCAGCATAAATTCTTAGAAGAATTCCTGTTGTTTTTTTTTTCCCCAAGGGTGGGACTGACTACATATACAAGCTTAACATAAACATCAGAGAAGTAATATTCATAATGTATATAGCAGGATGAGCTTTAGTTGCCTTAGCGTGAAGCAATTCTACAATGTGAATCATCTTCAATGACATATATTACAGTACTTACAACTTTCTCTCCACTGGCAAAACTATTAGCTTCCAGTTAATTGGCACTGGAGCACTTTCAAACATTATGGTTACAATGGTTACAATGGTTACAAAATTGAAAATGTTCCCATGTAAAACAAAGTTAATCCAAACCTTTCTCTTCAGGGCTACTTTTACAAGTGTTTAGAAAGACAGTTGTGTCATACATAAATAACCCTCTGACGATTTCAGAAGAGTATAAGAACACCAATGAAATTTAAAGTGTGATACTTCGGCTGAATAGAAACTACCTTTTACACTGCAGTCTCCATAGCATGGCAGAAATTAATTTATTAAATTGATATGATAGAAATAGAAAACCCTTCAAGAGTTTGGTCTTTAAGACACTGTGAAAATAGAGTACTTGGAGGCAAAATGTTAGTTGCTGGCAGAAACTTTCATATCATGCACATGACAGAAACAGCAAGGATAGTATTACGACGGAAGGATTTATTTGAGTGGCACGTTTCTCGTTAGGCCAGTCCTACAGCCAGTAAACTTGCCATTTAATTTCAAGGTTACATATATCATCTAGTGGAAGTTTGAAAGCTGTCACTGAAAATAAAAATATTAGGAGGAAAAACCTGTCTAACCTATTCACTGATGAGCACTTTCAGTGCCCTTCTTTCACTCCTAAGTGTGAGCAGCTACGATAAATTCCTTGCAGAGTTTTATCACCATTCACATTTCTCCAAGCAAAATTTATAACATGCTTAAGGGCTTTTCTATCTTACTGTTGGGAGATGCAATATTCCACACAGGAGTTCAAAGGCAGTCCAACATCATTTGAAATGTGTTAATAGCTGAGTTTCAGCTGGTGGGTGTCAGGAATTTTCCAGCGTGCATGGACATTTGGAAGACTCTGATTGCAGGATTTCCTGCAGCTATCACCCCTCAAAAAATAAAAAGACCCTTTCTCAAAACAAGCAAATTAAGAACCATCGATATCCCCATCTAACTTTCTGCCCACCTCCCAAAGCACTGACACTGCTAGAGATTTGCGCTAAAGCCTTGGATTGCCCTGGAAGGGACTTTCTGGAGCTTCAGAAAACCCTCAGAGCCAAGAGCCACTGGGTATTATTTGGGTCTGCCAAAAACAGTCAACTTGCTTCAACTGTTCAACTGCTACAAAGATGATAGATGCACACAAGGATATGATAATATTTATTTGTTCTTTTTCCCTTATTTGCCAAACAAGTGTACTTGGATTGAGCACCAGAAGATGAAGCAAAGCTAAGAACTGAGTGATAGACCAAGCTGGTCAAAGTGCTAACTTCTTAGAGAAAAAAAAAATATTGATAGGGAAAAAACCCTCATTCCTGCTGAACAACAAGCACAAAAGCTATTCTACAAACTTCTGGCTTGGTCAAACTCCAATAAACAAAAATTCCAAACAAAGCAAAGTCAGAATTGGCCCCCGCCATGTTTATCATCATTAACCAGCTAACTCTGGTGGTAGCAGAGCATCAAAGGACTTTCCATTGCTCTGGAGCTGGCAGCTAGCTGCTTTTCTGCAGACTTTAAAGGGCAATTCTCCCAGCTCAGTACCCCAACTGGAATCTCAATCTCATCCAAGGAAGTCAAAGGAGTTTCCCACATGTTTTTACCACTACTTGTAGATGGTTTATTGTTGCACTTAACAGTTAAACATCCATACATCAAGATAAAATAGATAAATGCACACTCAATAACACTTGGGATTAAAGACAGGGGGAAAAGGGACAGGAACTAGGTTATGAAGCTGCATTATTCACTTAATATCATACAGACAAAGACAGAATGTATAAGAGAAATACATTTCATACAGTGCAGATACGTCCAAGCAAGATTCCTCCAAACGTGCACTCTCAAAGCAATTCTCTTGAAACAAGTCCTCTAATGCGAATGATGGATTTCAATCTAGAGTACATACTTCTTTTTCCCTCTATTTGGGTCTCACTGAAGCCCACTGATGAGGAAATGCAAATAAAGGGAAACAGTTACATGCAGTAATCACACCCATTCACAGTATAGCCCGGTGTCCAAACCACCTCTGCATTTTGGGAACTTGGGCAAAATGTTCTTTCTGTCTGAACAGGACATAATAGAAGAGAAGGACATCTTCCTTAAGCATGAAGTTATCAAGTCTTATTCCAGCTGAATTCACAGAGTGGTAGTTTATGAAGTGCTGTCTTGAATTTGTACTGGATAATAGTCCCAAATCTAATGTTGGAAAATGCCCTTAGCCTAAGCACAGTCTGAATAGTTAGAGACCTGTTCTTCAAGAGGGAAAGCAACAACTTCTAAAGCAGCAGTAGCAGAGCGCAAGAGACTAGGAAAAGCAAGGCAAGATCTATACTAAGAAATCTCTTGTTCCCCTTTTCCCCCAGCAATATTTCTCTGCCCTATTGAAGCCATACAAAGGAGGCCACAAGGCGAGGCCCACCGTTGTGGGCAACCGCCACATCAATTCGCACCTAACTGAAAGATGAAGACAACTGAAGCGTCTCTGTTTTGTGAGAATTTACTCTGTCCCTCAGGCTTCAAACATGCCTTTAGTCAGTTGTATAGAGACCCAAAATTTGAATTACCCACATATACACAAAGTGTACTGCTTGAAAGACTTTTAAGTTAGTTTAAATCCAGCAAACCTGGATGACAGCACTCAAGGCACAAGTGTACTGGAAGACCTGATCTGTCTGCTCACAAGAAGGTTTATGAGGTTCACTTTAGTCCTCCACTAAAAGACTTCCAAACTGAACCAGGCTTGCATCAGGTATGCTCAAACTCTGAATAAGAGACATCAAATGGTTTACATATGGACCTTCTAGCAAATTCTTCAGGTTGTGCTGTTGCTTACCAGGCCAGTGTTTCAAATGTGAATGTGACACACTGGACCATAAAGTCAAGCTAAAAAGGGACTCTTCCATAAGAGCAAAAATAAATTCTTTCTAATGTAGTCTTAAAAAGAATGCTGTAGAGTCCCTCAAAGGTGCAGCAGCAGATCTAGCTGCTGTTGTTCTACATTTGAATGCATTCCCAATCCAAAGCACAGTCAGTTTTTTAACCTCTCAACCCTTTTAACTTTGAGCTACTAATGAAATTTTAAAGATGCTTCAGCATGATAGAGAACATCATCTAAAAAGATGGAAAAGTTGGAGAGCTTCCATCAGCTAACCTGCTATACCCCATGGTATGCTCAATTCAGCAAAAACTATTTAAGTGCCCACTTGAGCAAGCACTTCATTGCATATGTCTAGTCAGGTTCCCTTCATCATACTGATGAAATTTTGTCCTTCAGATTTTCCTCTGAATTTTTGCTCTGAAATGTGAAATTAAACTCCAACTAATAAAAAAAATTGTTCAAGCAGTGCTGAAGCAAAGCACCCCCCCTACTCCTTACTTTTTGCAGAGCTCACCACATGGAGTTCAGGCTCTGTCAGGAAGATGCCATCCTCCCCACGGACTTGCTGTCCAGCTGCGTGAGCTCAGCACGGCTGCTCTCCCAGGAAAAATAGCTTGTTCTCCATTTTAATCCCCACAGTCTGAATGGACTGCACGAACATGTAGCTGGGCTATGGAATCATTAGTTGGGATTGAAATCTACGTTTTGCTGCAATGGTTTCCTTTGTCTGTGAAAAGTATATTCACTGTGAGAGTGCTCAAAGAAGCATTTCTGAGGCTGAGTTTAAACAATATTCAATGTTTATTTCTTTTAAATGGGAAGCATTGCTAAGTTCCACACATGCTCACTGTGACTTAAAGCAGTCTATGTTTTTCCTCAAATTACATTCTTCTGCTCCCTCAAATACAGTACAACAGCCTTCAAATTTCTGATTCACTCAAGAGGACTTAATCCAATTAATGTTGCTTCTGACATAGCCAGAGGTATACATTCCTTCTAGATGACTACATCTAAAGACAAATATTTAGAGGATGATCCTAAAAAACCAATGGACTCTGAACTTCTGCATCAACTTCTTAATATTTGTAACACTGTCTACTGACCTATTATACTCCAACTTTTAAGTTAAAACCAAAACTAAACACAACAAAGAGCAATGCATCTCCCCTAAACCAACAAAAAATTCCCCTAAAGATACTATTTTTAGGCAATAAATCATGTAAAACTACAAGACAGAGCACTGAAAAATAATGCTTAATCCATCCAGTAAATAGCAGCTCAAACAGTACACTCCATTAAATTTTTACTTATCTTTGATCCTGGCACCTAGTCTCACACAAAGCTGCAGGTATGACTGTATGGTTGATGGAAGTAGCTCCACTGTTCCAATTTGCTGCCTCCCCAGATTTCTGTAATGATAATTTACTCCATTTCCACGAAGCCTGGCAGGTGCAGGCAGATATAAAAAATGATAATTAAAAGTAATACATAGGTACATAAATGAATAAATAAAATCTTCTTACTTCTTTTGGCATGGTATTGCTGTTGAGTCAGTCTGGACCATGAAAATGGTAAATAGTTCCTGCACTATGGTTAAGCAGATGTTATTTGAGGAAGAAGGCAGTTATGCACAACTCACTAAGATGTGCAAAATAGCCGGTATGATAAATTGAGAAAACTGTATTGCTTTCCTCTTCAATCTTCTGGATTAAGACTTGACTGTTCTCTGATTTTCCTCTTAGTTGCAGTTTGAATCAGTTACTTCATATTTAGTATTACAGTGCCACTTGAGACCAGTCCTGTCCTAAATCTGTATGCTCAAAACGCAGCTCTGAAAGTCTTAAGAGCAAAATTTAGTAGTGCAGAAAAGAGGAAAGGAAACACAGTACTAAATTTTGAAGTGTTGCAGTTTTATAAATAATAAAGTGTGTTTATATAATTAGGCCAGAAAATATGCATAGTAGAAAAGGTGTTTTGATAACTCATTCTAGGTTACATAGTTTATCTTTAATGGTTATGCAACTGTTCTAACTATTTTGAAGCCTACATAAAATAAAGGACTGATAAGACCTCAGAGATCTATTAGCATTGCCAAATCCTACGAAGAGATACTATCTGTAAAGCTCATGGGAAGCACACACAGAAAAAGCAGAAATCGCTGCCATGCAGTTTCCCTTGTGGTCTGATCAGCAGACCTGTTTTCTCATCAGTGATGTTCAATGCAAACAGCTGATGAGTCTTGGAGAGAAAAACCAACTCAAAAGTCTTTCTAACAGGGACCTCTACTCTCCATTCTCACTAGTGATGTCACAAGTCACCTGTTTTCAGACACAACTGCCACTCACTGTCCCACTCCTTTACAGTTCCAGAGGAATGAAAACTAGAATCTTCCAGACTGCACTTGAATTTCACCTAGCAATGTTGTTCTAGCCATGATGGCCAACATATTTGTATGCATAATGCAGCTTTGTGGCAGGTAACCACCTTCTTAGAACACCTAGTACTAGCTGTTTTCTGTTGTTCCCATGCTGAATGTGACTTTCCTGTAGCATTATGTGTGCCTTAGATTGGTTTTTAGCCTGCTAAAGCAGATGCTGAACCCTTCAGAGTATTGATCTTTGTGGAGGTGGGCTAGGTGTCAGTGTTGTTTCCCCATTTCTCTGAGGAAGCCACCTGGCTGTGCTTTGATCCATGCAGCACATCCCAAGTTTGTGCACAGCAACCACACACTCCTATTACACGGGTAGAGATCCATCTTTCTGAGAGGGTCTGCTGTGCCTTCACATTGTGTACTTCCATTTCAGAAGATAAGCCACCTCAACTTCTAAGTGGGAGTTGCAGTGCTGTCATAGCTAAGACTAGAGGATAAGCAATGTTCTTAGCAGTATATTAAAACCTCATCTTGTCAATTTTGTTTTCCCTTTTACATCCCAAAGACATACATTTACTTTGTCATTTAGGTTCCTTTCCTTTCCTGGCCTCCTATTCACTGCTTGTTGAATCACTGAAAACTTTAGAAAAACCTCTACAAGATGCTCATTACAGTAAATGCCTTTTTTTGGTCCATTTTTCATTTTTAAAGATTCATTATCCCTCAGTATTCCAAGCACTGCACAAAGAAACAGGGACAGGAAATTTTTGTACTACTTTTCTTGCAAAAGTGGTACTATCAGAGCAGCAGAAATGAAACTAAATAAGCCAGAAACCCAAATTTACCAAGAAGCACCATCTAACCAAACTATACTCATTAGTCTTAAAGTATTTAAATAAATAACCACAAGGGATAGCATTAAGAATGTCAAAGTACACTTTCTGCAGTACCTTATATACTTAATATTTCCTGTCTGATAGCCACAATTTCAGGCTGTTTCATTGCCTGATCTTAGATTTAACTTGCAAGTAACCAGGACTATATGAGCTGCTGCATTACTTGAATCCTCTGGGAAAATTAGTGAAAAACTTAACTCTCCTATATCCTTTTTTTAATCTGCTAGTTTCTTGAACTTCAGGAAAGTAAAAAAACCCCACACCTGTACAAGCAAATCCTGGTCACCAGTCAATCCAAGCAGAAAGGCCCATCACATTAATAATACCAGTAAAATGTAATGAGTTCATGGATTTACATAAAATGCAAAACAGTATCATAGAGATGAAGTTACCAGAAAGGTCCCCACTGCAGCCTGGGCTCTGTGTGCTGTCACACAGCAGGTCTATGTATGCCCATTCCGGTGAGACACCAACGTAGAAGACAGAAGCTGTATCAAACACTAGGTTTCCGCATGCCTATAGCTACATTACCCACCACAGCATCATCCCAAAATGCATTAGAGGAACTAGCAAGTTTCTCACCTCCATCAGCATTGTGTACATGTTCTTGCAGAGACCACTACCACTACACATAGTCAGCTACAGGCCACTGCAAGCCCCTTTCCATTGGCAGACAACTTACTAACACAGAAAATAGTGTAGTTATACGCCTAGTTACACGTAAGTGAAAAATGCTGAACAATGTGGAAGTTAATTCATATTTCATAGAGTCTGATGTGACTAGCAACCTGTAGAGAACAAGTCATATTCAAGTTTCTTTCTTTTGGTATAGGCTGGAAATAGGAAAAGATACGAAATAATTTTGGACTACTCCGTCTGTGCAGTTGCAGTCTCCTGTGGAAGAGAACAACCTACTGCAAAAGGCAGCCCTGTTGGACCAAATCTGTATGGATTCAGTGTGAATTTGGCAAACACCACTTTCTAGTGCTACACATACAGAACAACTGTGAAGACAGCAGAAATGGGAGTAAGAATGCACCTAAAGCAGCATTTTGTTCATGTTTATCTTTCTTTTTTAAATGAAAATGAGAGTAGAACTTGGTTGATATCTGCACTTACAGAAGACTCCAAAATTCATCCACATGAATGAAGAATTTGTTCTGAATTTGAATGTAACACTTCATGAATAAATATAATGTGTTTCATAAAGTTACTACAGCCTAAGTGAATATTGCTTGTGTGCCTTTCATACAAAAAATACATAACAGGTCAAACAGAAGTTTAGTTTGGATTAGCAACAAAATTAACATCTGAGAAACAGAAAAAAATAAAGCAGTAAGGAGGTAAAAAGCACAAGGTAAAAAATTGTACAAGTAACCACTAAGGAAGCAAATACTAAACGTACAGGATAAAACCAATGAAAAGAGCAGAACATGTTGTGAAAGCAAGGAAGAGAAATGTTTTTGCTGTCTTATCCCTCTTCTGCTCAACTTTTAAATCCAATATCATAGATGAAATAAATAACTGCCAAGCACCATTACAGATCTGAGTAACAGATGCAACCTTCACTTTTAATCGGTAAGAACTATTTTACACTATTTGCTATTCTGCTTGGGCAAGAATGATTTTATTATTGAAAAGTTTCATTACAGAGAAATTAATAAAGCCATTAAATTTTGGCAGCAATGAAATATTTTTAAACAAGAGAACAAGAGATCGGTGCCTGAAACATACTAAAAAATGGTGAAAACATAGCCCAATGCCTCAGTGAGAACAAGAGTGATGAAGTTGAAGAAATTCCTGAGCTATATTCACAAAATATCCTTCCCAAACTATCAAGAGTCAGTTTTTAAGCCCTGTGAATGCTATCTACTAAGCTTAAAAAGTAGTCTTCCAGTCCATTACATTTCAAGAGGAAATGGCCTCAAGATGTGCCAGGAGAGGTTCAGGTTGTCCATCAGGAAGAATTTCGTCATGGAAAGGGTTAAGCATTGGAATGAACTGCCCAGGGAAGTGCTGGAGTCAGCATCCCTGGAAGTGTTCAAGAAACAACTGGACCTGGCACTTAGTGCCATGGTCTAGTTGACAAGGTGGTGACTGGTCAAAGGTTGGACTCAATAGTCTTGGAAGTCTTTTCCAACCTAAATGATTCTGATCCCAGTCTGAGCTCTTGCTTTCTTGGCCATACATCTCCTGTGGCTCTTTTGAAAAACCACAGCTCTATCTCCATATTCCTTCCCTTTCAAACCATTTCTCTGCACTGTTTGCCAACTTCATTTAAAGCCGAGTCTGACTGAAGGCAGCAGCTCGTCTCTTCCACAATCAAGAACTAGACAATTTTATCATGCATGGAACACAAGAATGCAGCTACTGCAGTCTGCATTTTTCCTTTACTTGTCTTAAATTGTTATATTGTGACTGTAATTTTGGATTTATGTTCACATTAACTAGAACTTCGGGAGGAATTATTTAATTTCCATAATATAACATAATAGTGAGCACATAAAACCCACAAGAGAATGGAAACCTAGTTAATTATAACCTTGCTTAATGTACAATGATAATGTTAAGTGATGGTGTCTTTGCAGGATGAGCACATGAGTTAATTTAAATTTATTAATTGTGTTAAAAACTGTGTCACAGAAGGCAGTAAGGGCAGGGAATTCAGAGCTTTAAGTAATCCAATTTGAGGGAAGAGGGAATTTCCTAAGATGCAAAGTAGTAAGTGCTTAAAGCACTAAAGTCTAAAACTAGGATTAACACATTATGAGGACATGGCATGGACATCTTTGCTTGTCTGCTCCAGCAGAACAGCATGGAAAGAGGGCTGACAACTCCTGACACTTAACCCATGTTGCAATTTCCCCCTAATATCATGTTTGGGCAGTGGGAAGTCCTGAGGCTCAGCTTAAAAAGACAAAGCAGTGATCACAGACTAGATTTGTGTGCAGGTATGGCAGATACGGTAGGAAAGGAATCACGAGGGAAGCTGGCAACCTTGCCCAGTGCTGGGGTCTGTTTGCTACCAGCCCTGAGCTAACTGGAGCCTCTTAAGCAGCATACTGTGGAGATGCAAGAAGGCTACTACCATCTTCCCCTTCTCCAGATGATTCAGCTTTCTAATGCAGCAGGATATCAGGGCAACAAGAGCAGGCCCAGACCCAGTGTTTTACTATTCAATATTAAAAAAATGATAGGAAGAATGAGATAAAGGGTATAAACAGAGCCACAGGTGCAGCTGTTCAGTGGAAAAGTATTCATTCACTGAGCCTGTGTTAATCTAAACCCTTGAATTAGAGCTGGCAGAAGGAAGAGGTGCACTCAGAGGACCACATGGCACATACCACACCCTGCTCCACCACACCATGTCCTCCCACCCTGTCACATCAGGAGGGGCCAGGTAGCTGTAGCTCCTTCCCCTGCTTCTCTCCTTCATCACATCAACACCTGAGCTTTCGCCATGGATACAAGTACTGACCGTGCTTCCCTGGTTTCCCTTCTGTTGCTTGAGCGCATACACACTGTCCACAACCACAAGAAACAGAACTCCAGCAAGCTTATGCCCCATAGCAGGAAAATCTGACTGATGAGCACCCTGTGTTTGCATGCAGGGTACCTTTAACCCCAGGGAGTATAGTGGGTTGCCCTACAAAACAGCTGTACAGCCAGCTGTCTGGCAGGGCAAATTGGAGGGCAAGGATGCAGAGCTCAGGGAGGTGACCTTTACTGCTTATTAGCTCTACAATAGTAACCTGCGCTGCTGAACTACAGCTTGAGCCAGCCTGTGCAAGTATGCCTAATACAGATGTTCCAAAAGGCAAAGCTGAAGGCATAAACTCACAGCAAACCACACTGTAGCAGCTAGGCTTGACTGCCCAGAGTCTGCCTTTGGAAGTGTGAGTTCTGGGCAAGCTGTGTGTCAGAGAGGAGGTACATGGAAGATGTTTAGTACTGATTTATCAGAGAACAAGTGTTAGAGAAGAATTAAAATTGCTGTCAGTGGCTGTACTGTGTTCTCACAACTTTAAAATTAGGACAACTTGCCAGCCACTGATTTATTTGTATGTCCACAGACTCAAGCCACAAATTACTATGAATTATGTAACTCAAGACAACCAGTACTGTCTTACCCTCTTTCTCTTGGAGCAGGGAAGCCATGACTGAACCAGTGCTGAACGACATCATACAAAACCATATATTTACACAAATAAAAAGCTTCATCAATACTTTTCTGCACTGACTTCATATACGGCTTAGAGAGTAGCAGACAAAGGAACTAGTAATATACAGAGCTATTGAGTGCTACTCTTGTGGAGTAACATTTCACCCTGATGTAAAACAGATCAGGATTTCTGTCTTGGTTTCTACATACTCAAACATGACTCCAGGCCTTTTTGCATAGCTCTAGTTTCCCTGACATGAGTCTCAGTACAAACGCCTCATTCATTTTTACCTTCTATAGAGGCCTTGCATTCAAGCACATCTCCCTTCCTTTTCAGTGATATTAGTAGACATAATACTCTGAAGAGAGTAATAGGTCCTTGGATGTACCAACTCCAGAGTCTAGATGGAATTCTTACAGTACTGTGGTAAAACTGCAGTATTTTACATGCTTACTACAATAACAATTGCCAGATCATCTTTGTTACTCTGTACTTCAGTTACCACTTGCTAGCAATTAGAGTCTCCTTTCCCAACTTCCCTACCACCTGAAGCTGTAATAAACACTTCTTGCACTCAGCAAAGTCACATCTTCCCTGTTACTGGAACAATTTCACAGACTCCAACTCCCTTCACATTTCATTGAACACCTATGTCCTCCCTCCACAAGCTGCCTCACAAACCTGACTGCCAACACCTGAGCCTCTACTCCTTACTTGCCCTTCACGTCACAAAATACCATTTGTTCACAAGACTCTTGTCTTCCTTACCTCTGTGCTCCAGTTTCAGCACGTGACACTTCAAAGACTTCATTAGTCTTCACAACAGTCTTCTAAGCAAACTATGGACACAATCCACTTATCAACACAATACCAGATACCTGATTGCCCAAGTAAATGCAACAATCTCTTTAATTACAAATTGCTGCTGACATACTGCCTCAGGAGTGGAATGAATTCCATGAAACAAACATGAAATCCTGTTTAATTACTCTGAGTGTGAAAACCTGCTTTCACTACTCAGTTTTGAATATGCTCCATTTTCCTTTTTAATTAAAACTCCTGGTTCTTGCACAACAAAATAGGCAGTTGTTGTTCTCCATTTTTCTTTATCCATTCCATCACTTCCATATGCTTGTACTAAGGTGACCCTCTGTTCTTCCATTGTCTAATTTCCTGCACAACCTTTGTAGCATCTACCATCACCAGGCTGTCACTTGCATTTGCAAAGTACCAAAGCTTCAATTACATTGAATAATTATTTTAATTAAAAATGGCAACAGGACAGTTTATCCTGCTCACACCAGCCTAGCAGCAAAATGGGAAATAGTGTCAGCCAACCTAGCTTTATGGGATTGACCAAGTAAGAGCCCTACTCCCTCCAAAGACAGCTACTCCCTGAGTAGTGTAAGAGCCAGCCTTTTTTGTTCCACTTGTCTTACACTATCATCATTAAATCTGTATCACCTGATAGATGAATCCTTACCCAGACCTTTCATAGAGTTCAAGGATGCAAGAACCCAACTAGCTTGGATAGGCTTGTATCCACAGTGTTCAGGGCTGGAATACTGGATAGCATATGCCCAGAGTCTACTTTACATTCATACAAAATACAGCTCTGAAACATCATGAGAATTTGTGGGTTTGTAGGTTTTTGTTTTCATTGCAGACACAGAGAGGTCACACAAGTATCCACTTCCTAGTCCTCAATTATATCACAAAATACCATGTCCTTCAGAAACCACTAACAGAAATAAAAATTACCTGTTGCAGTATTGTAAAAGTTTCTCTGAAGCACCAATGAGTTATTTCAATCGAGGTCACAGAATGCTAACTGAAATACTGAAAGTAGTAAAGAAGTTAAGGATCAGCAAGCCAAAAACGCAAATTACTCAGTTTTTTCACCTGTATAGAAGTGTTTCAATCCTATTAACTGTTTCAGTACTAAGTGTGTCTGAAAAAAGAAACCAGTAATTACATAGAAACTTTCAATGCTATGCCTCATTTCCGAGTTTGCGCCTATTCACAGTCACTTCCAGAAATTTTAGATTTTCCCTGATGCTATCTCTTTCAGGTGAGACTGCTATCCTGTGATCTCTTGTCAACAGAAGCACCTGCCCCAGGAGCTCCTGGACATAGCACACAGCACACAGCCCACAGCAGGACACAGCCCACTGCAGCAGCTTACAATGAGAAGGAGCAGCAGAACTAAGTACCTGCCCAGTTAAAA
>WEIT01013809.1:0-29412 GCA_013389985.1 Dryoscopus gambensis | reverse complement strand
GAAAAAAAAAAGAAAGAAAGAAAAAAATTATTCAGAATGACAATGGCAAGGAGAACCTCTATCTGTTTACCAGCACATCAGTCAGGTGTGCAGTTTGCCTTTCACCTAGCATCTTATTGAGTTACCAGTGCTTTAGATCTGAACAGACCAGATAACCAAGGAACAGATCATGCCTCATACCTGTCAGAGGGTGAGGAGGAGCAGCCATTCCTGTTCCATGGAAAACAGCAAAGGAAAACAAAGGAGATAGTGCAATTCTGTGGCCATTGAAGAGTAACTACCACGCTTGCTGCAGAGCATGTACAAGAGGTTCAGAGAGCCATCCCCCTGTTCTCTTTTCTGGTCATGAAACACGGGTTAGTACTTCATTCCATGTAGCACTGGAGCAGTTGAAAAATCAGTACTAAATGGACCCAAAATACCATCTACCACATATTTTTCTCAGATCAGAAGTGTGTTAGAAGCTGATTTAGGAGAGCCTGATGCTATTAAAAATTCAGAGCTAAAAGCCTATTTATTTCCTAGTGGTTTACTGCTCAACACAAAGCACAGACTGATGAATTCTTTCATGCATTTTGTTAAGATTTGTATCAGCACAGTTCAGAATTTCAACGACCAAACAGCTGTCTTCATTTCTTTCCCTTGCATATTTATTTTTCCAGTACAATTTTGTAGGAGAGAATTACTCTGCTAGTTGAGAAAAGCAGTATGCCCAAGAAGTTGTAAACAGCCCACAAAATTTTCACACAAATGTGCGTAACAAGCAAAAAACCCCCCAATCTATATTTTTCTATATCTGTACACACACATGTGCACGCACACACACACACATATACGGTCATAGATAGATATAATCTTCCTCCAAAGCAAGATGCATAAACAAAATTTCAATTCCTTAAGAAGAAGAATGTCTAGCTAGGATATGAGACAGAGGCTCTTCTCTCTCCTACATCAAAACTAAAAGACAACCTACTTACAGACACTTTAGTATCCAAGCTTCTTCTAGAGAATAAATAGGGGGAAAAAAATAGATCTTTGGCTCTTCAGTCTGCACACATTTCCAAGTTTTCACATGCAGAATGTTGCATAAACTCAAAACATCTCTCTTGGCCATATGTTTCTTCCAGCCACTCCTTAGAAACCATGTAAGTTTCTCTAATAAACAGCTTGCTTAAATGTACATAGCTGTAGGACAGAGAAGTCATCAGCCTGATGACATTCCAAAATTCCAGGCTAGTAACTTACAGCATCACAGGTTCTTTCCCTTTGCTCCAGACAACAAGGGGGGAGGACAGAATGCTGTCTCTTTCTATACTACTGAGTCTTTGAGAAAACCAGACATGCCTACACACTGGCAATATGAGCAGAAACACAATGCACTGAAACTGGGAAGAAACTGGAAGTGGTTTGGGAATCACTACTGCATTGGCTTTCTGATACATCAAACATTAACAAAGACATCTTGGATCCTGTATTCTGTCTGACAATAAGCAAAGTAATTTTCTCGATGTTAGGCTGTGCCATAGGGACAGAAAGAAAGGAATAATAAAAACCCAAAAGAAATACATAGAAGTAGAAAAGTCCACTTTGCACCCTCAGTTGACCACTTTGTTTCCTCCTTTACGCATCTTTGATCTGTCAAGTCAAGGAAAGGAGCGAAAACGGTCTAAATTCACACAATAGAAAGAAAAAGTATGGACAGACTATCCCCTGCAGCTAATATAGCAGGCTAAGTGGCTGAGGTTTGCAGTCTGAAGTTTTACTAGGTGGATACATTTCCTAGTGACTACAAACCGTGACTTTAACTCCAGGTTTCATGCCAGAATCACCAAATCCTTGGGATACAAGGATAGACTTGCTAGTAAACTAATACACAGTGCTGCATTTATCACTGTCTTTCTGATTGGATCATTAATCACCACCTGGTGATTATATATATCAATCCACACTGAGTGAAATTATCTATTTCATAATTCATATAAATACTTATCACCACAACATCTGAAAGCTTAAGCAGGTACATAATGCCACTGAAGTCTCACCTTTAGTGTCTCTATGGTTCCAATAATCAAATTACACCTTCTCTTTCAGACTGACACACAAAACTTTATGGTGTGAATACTGGTTAGGGTTCCTGAAAAAGTAGTTTATTTTCACTATAATGCTATGACACAAACAGTATCTACAGACAAGAGATTTTATTACTACCTTTTTCTTCATATAACCATCATCTGCCCATGGCCAGAATATCTGACAAAGACTGGTAGCAAAGGAATTATTCCATTTGGAAAAACAAAACAAAACAAACAAAAATACCCCCACAAACAAAAAACCAACCAAACAAAAAAAACCAAACAAAAAACCCCCACAAAATAAACAAAAACAAGAAAACAAAACCACAAAACAAAACAATTTAAAAAACCCACAAAAACCAAACCAAACCAACCCAAACACCTACTCCACTCACAAGAAGCAGTGTAGGTTTTGGAGTTTCTCTGCACTCTGTTTATGGCCAGAACTGTAATTGCTTGAAAAGAAAAAGAAGGGAAGGGGTAGAGAAAGTTAGAAATCTGGGACAATAAGAATCTAGTAATGAAGTTACTGGCATGGTGTGTTTGGGGCTGGATCTTGGGTGTCACTCACCTCAGGCAAGTATGTTTATCCTTAAATTTCACTCTCAGCCTTTGTCCTATTAAAGCCACTCTACCTTAGATAGTGCCTACACTATTCATTTGCAAGAAAGATAAGGCAGTCAAAAATGGCCTACAGCCCTTCTGGCACAGCTCCTTTTCCCTTCCATCATGGGAAAGCTACTCCAGGCCCAAGGAACACTTTGTCTAGCAGTAAATTGAATCGCCTCCATGTAAAAAGCGTTGGAGCTCTTTTTAAGCAGATCCACATTTGCTGTGGGTTCTGTCACTTTTCTTCCCAAGCCACAGTCAATCAGTGCTGTTGCCAGCAAAACTGAAGCCGTCTCTGGAGGGACAACAGCAGCTCAGTAGTAGGTGTAGGCAGAGATCACTGTCATTTTCCTTGCTCTGTTCTTGCTTATTACATAAGGGTACGTTTCGTTCTGTCGAGATTCTCCACTGGTACCCAAATTACTGAAGACTTGAGTGGTCCCCTTCCCATGACTGTCGTAGGAACACGTACTTTAGGTAGCTCAGAGATTCAAAGCACCTGCCACACACAGTCACTACATCTGAAAAGCCACTCCATTAACTAGCTAGCTATGAAAAGGCTACAGATCTCATACCAACGTATTTTTTCAGTTCAAAATATACTGAAGTACCTCGCTTAGTGCCCTGATGGACAGATTTAACTAAACAATACTTTAACACCCATACTGAAGGGATAAAATGGTAACCCTGGGTTCCCAGTGGTAGTCTCACTACGTGCCAACTACTTTGTCCAAGATGTGTCAGGTCAGCTGGTGGCACACACTCCATCACTGAAAATGCACCCAGGGCAAAGCACACACAATTGGTTGGACAATACCACATTCTCACAGCACCACATACAGGCAGAAATGGAGAGGCAACTCCCATTGCACCTCTTGCAAACCATGAGTAGATAGAACCTGACGTATCCAGCCATTATTTATGCTATCTTGCTTCTTTTTGGACAAGTTTTATCATTACTACTAAGTACACATATTGCAGAAATGCCCAATGGCTTCCTCTGAACAAAGCTGGCACTAAATTCTGTCAGCACTTCACTACAGCTTGACCTTACCTTCCAGTCTGTATTCATAGCATATTCATTTGCATCCTATTTTGATAATGTATGCCACAAAGGAGCAAATTCAGCAACCATTACGAGCCTATCCATGCCAGTATTTCATGGTATGCTTCAATTTTTCTACCTCTAGGTATGCCCAAATGTGCTGGCACCAGTGCAAGACAGCGAGGTCTTTGAGCTGAGTTACAGAGGCAGCAAAACATACCACCCAAATATGCTATCCCTAAGGCTAATACAGCTGTAAATCTTCCCAAGATTCCACAGCCTTTTTTACAAGTTAAGAAGACAAGTTAACAGCTACAACGCTTGCAGAAGAAAAGGTTGTTCATCACTGATCCCAAAAATGGTTAACTCTAAGGCCAGCAGCTGCTGGCAACAGGATGACTAGGTCTATCCAGAATCTCATCATGCCTTGATTTATTAAATAGTAAGTAAGGAGGATTTTAGCTGTAAATACCAAAGAAAGGACTTAAGCATTCTGACACTTAAGTTCTGTTTATTAAAGGACAATCATGTTTAGACAATTTATCTTTTGTCTTCTTTTTATTTAACAACCCAACTGCCTTTCATCTTTACTCCTCCATCTCAGACCTTCAACAGGTTGTATTGCTAAAGGTAGTGCTGTAAGGACAGCACACTAACACCACGTGACTTGTCTTAAAAGGATCAGGCTGGTGCCCTGATAGTATGGAATCACAACTACATGATTTCTAAAAGTTTTGACCACTGAAAATACACAAAAAAGTACTATGTGACTCCTTCAAGAGAATGAAGATTGCTTTTAAAGAAGTTACATTCTACCAGTTTGTATAATATTCTACCTGTCTACAAAAATACCTGTGAAAAACAAAGGGGAAAATTGATGAGAACACAGGCTCAACAAGACTCAAGAAGAGAACACGCATCCTTACATGCTCTCACAGAACTTCCTAAGGGTGCTGGGCTTTTCCTGGTTGCGTCTTTGCCGAAACCAACGTTGAATGCTGCGCACATCCCAGTCCAGCTGCTTGGAGAGGCCTTCCAGCCTCTTCTCATCTGGATGCTACAAAACAGAGAAGCATAAAAATTATTTTCTTGCCCAACTGCATTAACACTTTAAATTCAGAACCACTGTAATGGACTCTTGCCTTCTCATCAAGCCTTCCTGTCAGACACTAGGATACACAGAAATATATTCACAGAAATCTCAACTGGCAGATTCCCGTCAGAATACATTTACAATGACAATTATTAATCTAGGAGGGCGGACACTGTAATATGACATGCAGGTCCATTACTAGTAAGAAACTTTAAAGGGACAATGGGATTGAAACTTCCTTGAAACTTGGAAGTGAAGTTTAGTAGGCATCAAATGCCCACTAAATGCATTTCTGGAGCAGTAGTGCTTACAAACACCCCACTGCCTGCCATACACTATACCTGTTCCACCCTACTACATCAGGATCTTTGTCCTATCCACTCTTGCACTAGGGAAGATGATTTAACTGACACAGAAAGAAGGTAAATCCCATGTTTGTGCATGATAATGTTAAAAAATGAGGTCATTAAACAAAGTGACAACTTCAAAAGGAAAATAACCTTGACAACAGGGAGAAAGAACTGTTTTCTGTAAAACTAAATACACACAAATATTTTCCAAAGCAGAAAACGTGGAAGCCCCATAGCATTAGTGTGGCTGCAAACCAGTGCAGAGGTAAGGCAAAAGAAAATGAGTCTGTCCTAAATTTGAAGAGCAGTACAGAACAAATCTCCAATCATACTGCAATTCTACAGGTACAGTAAAGCCTGTGTACTACTTATATTCCTGATCACATCAACTTTTAAAGAAACAGAAAAAGTTTTTGGACAATTTGTTTTCTGGAACTTTAGCTTTATTTCTGCAAGCCAGTTACAAGAGCTCTGACAACAAAGAGCTTTAAATTTTTAAATGTTGCAACACATAAACAAGCAAAACTTTTGTCAGGCTGAAGTTTTGTCTATCAGCCTCCAAGAAAAAACAGGAAAGAGAGGGAAATGAAAGGATGAGACAAGAGAAGGGTGAAGCATTTGCCATCCATCTCAATTAAGTTTTTTAGTTAACCAAGGTATGTACTAGTTTTTTAATGGAAGGTTAAGAAAAGCAATTTCTGTAACCACAGAAAAATGAACTATTTGATGCAGTTCTTGGGAGTTTGACTAGAGAGAACCACTGCATAGGATTCCAAATAAGCAGTTAGCGAAATTGGACAGTTTCTCTGAGCACAGCTACCAGATTCTTGCAGGAAAGCAGATACTTTCCTTTGGAGCTCTTCACACACATGTATTTCAGGCCCTGTGTCAGACTACTAGATTCTACAAGGAAATATTAAAAACAAACAAACAAACAACCCCACAACAAACAAAACCTAACCATTCTTCCTTCACCTGAGTCTGCACAAGACTATATCCCGCAGCTTTCAGGAACAAGACATATGCAATTCCCTCCCTGAAAACAGGACAAAAGTCACACCAAGTGCCATGGTGATCTCTGGATAGTGTAGGACACACAAGCAAGACAGATCCACAGCATATTTCAGTGTCTGTGACACTGAACCTAATTTTGCTGTTTATGACTTTAATACTCTCTGAAGTTTACACTGGTGCCCAGCTGAAGCCTGAAGTCAAGGTGAGATTGGAAAGCTCCTGCAAGAAAATTTAGGATGCTTGAAAATCATGGACAGAACAACATACAAGTTTAGTTGAGATGTCATATGGTAAGAGATGCAGAGATAGATATGTAAGTTGTGGGGCAAAAACTTGTACAAAAGATGTGCAAACTCTAAACAAAACATTATTCAATCAGTTTCTCCCACTTTTCTATCTCGTTCTCCTGTAGCTGGGACACCAGCAAGATAGGCACTTCCCCTAGAATGAGTAGCTTTGAAGTTTGATGGAAAACTCAGTATCAATATTACTGGCTCACAATGAGCTCTTTCTTTTTTTCAAAAAACCCCAATAATTTTGCAAAAATTTCTAAGAGATAAGAAGCAAAAAAAAAGTTGGTGGCCATATGGCATCTACAAAGCACTTCTGTGACAATTTTTTTTTTTATTGAAAGCTTGCAGGAGACATCACAAAGGGATACACAGCCACTCAAGTTGGCATACTTATGACATCCTAAATATTTGCATTTCTGATTTTAGGTGTAAAAATGCAGCACTGCATTTATCTGTTAGCTTTGCTTTGTTCAGACATAGTTTACAGTGTCACATCCCACCTCATAAGGTAAACATTTTAGTCAGACACTCTACCTTTGTAATAGCAGTGAAAACCTTTTCCAGGATAGCATTAGGTTGAGCTTTCTGTGGTCCATTGGCTTGGACTTTAAGGCCTAAGGCACATGGTTTAGCAATGAACCTGTGAGAAACAGAAAAATGAGAGAACAGGTGAAGTCCTTCAGTTATTAATTTCATTACTGTTATCAATCAATGACATGTGGTAAATGAGCAAACACTAGAACCCCGCCAACAAAAACAATACTTAGTTTTACAGCTCAAAAGCAAGCTCATAGAGGCAATTACATCACAAAGTAAGTAACATCACTTTGAAGGATGAAAAGAACTCCAAGTCGCACATGAAACAGGGGATTTTCTTTCATGTTGTGAAAAAAGAGATTAGAACAAAAGCATGATAGGAATGCCTTGTAGAGAAGCACCAACTAATGAGAAGAGCAGGGCACCTTGTAGAGATGAGGAGCATAGAATATTATCCTCCAAACACAGCCGTTTTTGTAAATCAGTTTCCAAAGTAGTTACTGCCACATTGTCCTCTGGCACAATGGAATTTCAGAATCCTGAAAGGCAGCAAGCACTTAAGCTGCCCAGTCAATACAATTTTCTAAAAGCATAAAATTTACATGGTACACAGACACAAGCAATGCTCTACCCTCCAAACTTTTCTGCTAAAATAGGAGGCTATCCCAAATCCTAACACCAATCCATAAGTTCTCTGATACATTTTAGAGCTGAATTGCATAGTTTACATTACATTACATTACTCAAAGACCACTACTCTACTCATGAAAAATTAAATTATTTGTAATTATGAGTTCAAATCTGGAATTCCCATGAAAGCTACAAACAATGTATAGGAATCACATTCATACATGAACACTATGAACTTCTGCCATCTTTGAACTATGTAACTTGATTTCACTTAAAAGGCTTCTGTTTCCTAAAACTTCACTTGCCAACAAGGACCAAAACAACACTTGGTACTTAAGTAGTCCCACATTTATCCAGCTGAATGATCACAAGCTATTAAAAATCACTGAATCCCTACCTGCACACGAGACCCATTTTAAGCACTGTTATTAGCTACAACTGCTGCTTCTGCCATGTTTAAGACAGCACAGCTGATTAAAGGGAATTTATTCCTAGGCAATGTTATAGTGCTATAGCAATAGCATTTGGTAAAGAAAGATGGGTGATGCCAGACCACCTTGTTTTTCTAGACAAAAGTGCTTGATACATTGATACTATTCCCATACGAAAGGCAATTCTATAGCCTGAAATAATGTTGATGACAGTTTTAAAGCGGGAAGACAAACATCCAAAAGCACATGCAATGTTATCAATGATCTTACTACTTGTTCCTAAAGTGTTACGGAAGAAAAAAACCATTATACTCTTCAAAAGTTTGGTGGCAATCTAAAATGATTGCGGACTGCAACCATTACACGAGCTCTATAGCATCACCCAAATTAAAGGCATTGCACCAGGTTTAAGTCCCCTGCTTTAAAGTTAAGAAATTTGATGAAACCAATTTCACTGCTAAGCTCAAGAAGGCAGTCCTGTCTTCTGCTCATGAAAGAGAAGAATGTAAGCTCTGTAGATTTTAGATTTAAATATAGCATAGTTGAGCCACATTGGAAACTTGTATATTAGTTAAAGTATAAGCTGACAAAAGAAGTGAGAATTATATTCTTTAGTTCAACACAGACATAACCAAACCAGCGTTGGTAATTGTTGTTAGCCAGTAATCAAAAAGATAGCTGAAGAAGCCAATGGAGTTTGATTTCAGAAGTTTACTTTAGAATTCTAAGGAGTTCTAAAACACTTTGTCACGTAAAAACAAGGCTCAGAATATAGCATCTATGTCCTTGTTTTGTACTAAAAAGCTGAAAAACAGACAGAAATTCAAGTCTTCATTATTAAAGACAATTTAAAGACAATAAAAACAATTTCCTGAAGAGAAAGCAATAGAGCCAAACAAGAGTCAATCCTTAAAGAGACAATAAAGGTGATGTCAATCAGAGTTAAAGCTAATTTCACAAAGCAATAAAAGGAAACATTTAAAAGTAGAGGGGCAGAGGAATGCTGTAGGCAGAGTAAAAACAAAACAAAAAGAAGACAACTGCAGCAGCAGCAGTAGCAGCAGCTTCACACATTCATGGAGGAACCCGAGCTCAGCCTCCACCATCAAAAGCAAGATCAAGAAACAGTCATGAAATAAACACAAAAATCAAAATAAAAATTGTTTCAGACGGATTTTCTGTGCACTTGTTAAGTCAATCTCCTCTGAAGTAAGACATGATTCGGGAGTTTTTTCTTTATTTGGAGGGTATGGGGGTTTTTTGTTTAGTTGCATGGCAGGGGCATTGTTTGTATTGGTGGTGTGTTTGTTTGTTTACTTGGAGTTTCTGCTGTTGTTTTGTTTGGTTGTTGTTCTTTTAATAAAATACATCTTTCAACTTCTGTTTTGCTTTTCTCCTTCTCCTCCTGAGTGAACGTTTGTGATAGCTATGATATAACTCCAATAGAAAGGCAGTTCCCTAAACATGCTAATTTAAAATAAAAAAGCAGATTAAAAGTCCCAGTTAAGAAAAAAATCAGCAAGAAGCAATTCCAAGAAGTTTCATGTGAGCCGATCTTCATTTAAATCGAAGCAAACCAGTTGTGTTTGCTTAAATGACATTATTAAAATTACATGTCATGTTAATGAACAGCCTAGATAAATCCAGGACAAAGCACAGCCCCAGTGTTCTTTTTTTAAAAAAATTGTAATATTGATGCTGTACGCATTACCGAAAACAAAACACATTTTCTAAACACAAACCTGATCTTTTCTGCCTTTGTTGCTTATGTTTTTCACGTGCATGGGAGGAATGGGCTGGTGACTCAAAGCAGAGCTTCTCCACTAGGACAGCAAAGCACAGCCAGGACATGTACAGGGCACACAGCTGCAAGACACAGGATTATCTTGGCCAGCTACGTCTGTGGTGAAGGGACAGGGAAAGCTACAAAAAACCCACGAAGGTCCTACTAGGATAATCAAGAGAAACAAAGCAGTTTTAACCGAAACATCTTATATACCCGCAATACTGAGCAGGTTTGACCACTAATTCAAGTATGTATGAGCCAAGCCTTGTCCATATGATTACTTTTGGTGGAACTTGTAAAATACGAGGTGTTTTTTATTTTTCATACAAAATTGTAACCAATTCAAGCTATACTTTACAGTATAAAAATTTTTTTTCAAGGCTACAATAAAATTTTAAAGTAGAATTCATTTAATAGGATCCCAAATGTCACACCAGGTGTCATAAAAAATATCATTAACATGCTATTTTTCTGTAATAATTTAAATTGATTCATAAGTAAAAAACCAGAATTAGTGTTTGATACATGTACAAACTATGAGTGTTTCATCAAATGCTGCATTTCTTGAAAGCACTATTCATTTTTTCCATTTCTGCTAACACTGTGGTATTCAATTCCCTAAGCAGTCTTAGTGAAACCCATGGGACTATTTATTGCATAAGGTACTGCAATTAAGAGGGAGTAACTATTGTGAAAGAGTAAGGAGAGAAGAATTGAGTACATTGCCAGCTTTTCTCTTTAAAACATGGAAATCTGAACAAACACCACTAATATCTCTTTTTCAATGGATTTCAGTACGGCTCAATTGAAAGCTGGTACTCATTTACACAGAAATTAAAGGACAAACACATTTTTGCTGAATGCAGCCTCATCTATTCTGGATCTAGAAATGAAAGACTAACATAAACAAGGGAATTGAAATCAGAATTCAAGAACCTTTTAGAAGGCAGGTTCCTCATTCACATTTGAAAGCTACATTTAAAAACCAAACCAAACCAAACCAAACCAAACCAAACCAAACAGCCCACAGTCCGGCTGTTCAGGTAAGGTGGGTTGCTGCAGAGCACCAGAGTGGAAAGCACTGAGCCTTTGCAGCGTACTCAGCCCAGCATGCACCTGAAGGCCGTACCTGAGTGCCCTGTACGCCCTCAAGGCAGGCGCTGCTCGGCTTTTTCGATTCTGTTCTTCTCAACTCACTTATTTACAACAGCAAGGCCTCCTACTCCAGCCCAAACTCAGAGATCAGTTTTTCTCTAGCAAGGGGTCAGAAAACCCTTGCAAAATGATCCCCCACCTCCTCCACGGTATAGAAAGAAATACAATTTCCACCACAAGTATATCAATTTAATCAAGTGCCATTTTGGGTTTCCTCAGGCAGGTGCAGTACTTCATGAGGGAGACAACAATCCCACCTGACCACGAATGCTGGGGAAAACAAACCCTCAAACTTGCCAGAATTAATTCGAAATGTTATCCCTCACAGTCCCTGGAGGATGATGTTCATTTGCACTTGCAAAGTCTGTGTTAAATAAATGGGATTTTTTAAGTATCACATGAAGGATGAGAAGAAAAGTAAAATTATCTTTTTTCTTACTACAAATCAAACAGCCCTACTTGTAACATGTAATCTTTGCCCTGCATCTGGCCAGTCACAGATAAGTAAGTCTTTAGTCATCTGGGGCACTGGGAAGGTGCCTGTAGGGCTCTCTGATAGCATGTGAATGTAGTGTTTTCACACCAGCAGGTCATCTGCCATTCCTGTGCTGACCAGAGTAGCTGCCCTTTAGCAAATTCATGTCTGACAGTTTCTCAGCAGCTCTGAAGATATTTAAACCACCACAGAGTCCACAGCAGGTAAATATGGATTACAGGTTTGGGATTTTTTTAAACAGCCTAAAAAGTCTGCAAGAATTAAAAAGGCTTTCCAAAGATGGCCAAAAAACCCCAGAAAAGCCAACCAACCAACCAAAATTAAGCTAACAGGGCTAATGAATATTAGATTCATATAAATCATGCTCTTTTTAATGTATGGGGAGACACAAAGAAAAGAATGGCTTCTTCTAAACCACCAATTTAAGAAATACCACTCTTCAAATAATTGACAGTGTTAGGTAAGTGATACATGTTAACCAATTATTTTTGCAAAAGGATAAAATTATCCATTCAACAGAACCTAAATCAAAACAAGGGTGGTTGATACAGAGGAAAAAGGGTGTCTTACACTTCTGCACTTAAAACTGGCATATCTAAAATAAGTTACCATCAGAGGGAAGGATCTGCAAGAGTCCTACCAGGTCCCAAACCCAGAAATAACTTGCAAAGTAAGTTTAGATTTTTTTTTCCATTTAGGTACATTTCATCCCACAACTTAGTAAACTTTTTTTTTCCTTGCAGTATTTTAAGCGCAGAAAGTTTCTTCCCTCACTTAAGCAACTTTATTTTGTGGCCGACTTCGATACAGAAGCCCACTCAGAAATTTATTAGTGCAAGTGAGATAACCTAAGCCAGTCCATATTTCACACTTTCATAAAAAATCTTGGTTAATCACAGCTTAAATCAGTCCATTTTGTCTTTAATTTTTATCAAAAGTAGGTCACATTATGGACCAACAGACATGACTAATGGCCTGTTATTACATATCAGCCGTCCCCTAATTAACAATCCATTTTCTGAGCAGATACCTCAGCATGCCACAAAGGATCTGCATAAAATCACCCTGGAGACTGGTCCTACATGACCTCCACTAGCAGATAAAAAATACCATGAAGCAAACAGGCAGGACATTGGCTATGAAGTCCCCATGTACCCCAAGAACATGCAGTTCTGTTTTAGCCTTTCATGTCCTTGAGTTAATTACTTGTCAATGCACAATGAGAGCTTGGGTCTCCTCTTCCTGTGCTGAGGACGCATCTACGTGAAGTAATTTGAGAAAACTGGGGTGAATGTTAAAGTGTGCAGCGCACCTATGAGTCATCCCAACTATAACTAGATGATCTCCAGAGGTCCCTTCCAACACCAACCATTCCGTGATAACAAACTCCAGTTAAGTGGTAGGCTCTGATTACATACACACAGTATCTCTGTGAAACTGCGAAAAACTCTCGCTCAGACACTGGCATCGTTCAAGTGGTGCTTGCATAAACAGCTGCTCGGGTTGCTAACACCAGCCAGGTGTGAGCTTCAAAAAAAAAAAAAAAAAAAAACCAAACAAGCAAGCTATTCCTTGCCAATCAAGGATGTCCATAAAATCTCATAATTTCCCATCAGTATACTTACAAATATCAGGGAAGGCAGTTAAACCAGCAAAAATTCCTCTCTGTGCTAAAGATGTACACAAATCTGTTTTGCAGAGTCTGGCTCCTTTTTTGAAAGAGTGATGCAGAGCAAATTTTCCCAGCTCATCTACTTTATGCTCACTAAACACAGATTATTGCAGGGATTTATGATTACAATTGTTTAACTTGTTGGATATTGCTTGCTGGTTTTAAACAGAAACAATCTATATTTGTTCTAAGGATGAGAAAAAGCAGAAGAGGCTTGTTTCTGAGCAGATGCTCAACCAATTTACTGCCACAACACTCAAAAACAATTACTGAATTTGTTTTTTTATTTTGGTATAGCTGACCTACTTAACTCAGAAGTTACTTGTATTAGCAATAATTAAAATGACACAAACAAAACCTCCCACAAACCCCAGAAAAATCTTAGTAGTCCTAGGACAAATTCAGTAGATAAACAGAGCTGTCACTTCAGTATACCTATCCCAGCACTGGTTTTGGCTTTATGTTTCCCAACAACTTATGCTACAGAAGACTCGATGGGATACAATATCTGAAGCACAGGCAGAGGTCTTAATGCACGTAATCTCATCCTAAGTGTATGTACACAGGAAAGTTAACTTCACTGAAATTTTTGGACGTGCTGAGAAACGGGTCAAAACTCCCACAGTGAAACCTTTTCAAAGGAAAGAACCTGTCTGCCCAAGCAAAAAGCCAAGCACACAACTCTGTATGACAGCAAGAGCCTTCTCCCGCCAAGCATGCCAAGCAGCACCTCAGAGGGCAGTGGGAAGGACAGCACAGAGCCAACCCTTCCAGGGGGCCCTATTCCCAACCCTCCTGAAACGACTTCAGACAAGCACACGTATGCACCTGCCTTTCATCTGAGATGTTCGGTGCTTTTCCTTCTCTTCTCATAGAGATCCATTAGCTGTTATTCCCACACCAGCATCATCATCTCATACCTCACATTAAATTATACAAACTAAACACTACATGGTGCAATCCACACGTGTTTCCAAAAAACAGCTAAGCAGCTTGCAAGAGAATTCAGCTTACAAAATTAGTAAGGTTTTATCTTTCTTTGTCTCAAATCATTAGACAGCAGTCATATTCACTGGGTGGGGGGAAAAAAAATAGAAAAATCACTGCTTTGGAGTTTCGGTTTTTTTCCCCGAGATTTTAAAAGCTTTTTGTCAGTGTTGACCCAATAGACCCTTTTAACAAGCAGACATTTCTTTGACCTCAGCATTTCTACAAAGTATTCTAGGTTTCATTAAAAGGCTTTTAAAAACCAACCACCAAAGCAAGCAACCAATAAAAAGCTCAAAAACCCAAACAAACAAACAACCCTACAAAACCAACCAAACAAAAAACCCCGTACCAAAACCAACAACAATCACCCATATCCTGCTACTTCTTAAACACAGAGCTGGGAACCTCCTTGAAGAAGAGGTTGATTTGAAAATGAAAATTTGAAATCTTTCCTAACAAAGGCCATTGCTCATCCTTCCCAACAAAATGCAAATTACATGTCAGGCTGGCAGTAGAAAACTCATCTATTCCAATACTTGGACCTCCCAGAGGAGGCAGGGCTGGCAGAAGCCTGCAACGCCACTGAAGGCTGGCGGAACTAATGGTCTAGAATGAGAAACTCCTCATCTATAAAAAGAGGTGCAATGCAATACTTTACTGAGTGCAGGTGTGTTCTAAGATCCAGCATGGGCAGGGTCCTAGAAGGCAGTGGTGTCAGAAGCCAACTCATTGCTGCACATGGGCTCTGTCAGGTTTGCTCCACGGACTAGAGGAGCTGCCAGCTGTACTCGAGTACTGCCACAGCCCCTGAAATGCTACAGCACCACTCCCACACATTTTTCAGCCTTTTAACAGAAATTATTCTTTCCTGTAATATATCAAAGATAGATATAAAAGGCAGGCTGAAGAATAGCCCTACACCTGTAACACTTGATTGAATAGGAATACTGACATGTACACATATTAGCTGTATAAAACCACTCCATCACCGCTTGCAAGAGCAATGTTTTATCTTCGAAAAGGTCTTCATAATTTTGCATCTGGGAAATAGAGTGCCCTATAAATTCACATGTTGTCTTAGCAAAACAGCATTCAGCATCAAGTGTTTTCTTGCCATGCAAATGAAATTTGGTTTTAGCCAGATCAGCTTCGGAGAAGAAGATTTGGTCACAGTAATCTGCTTCAGGGCAATAAGACTCAAGAACTTCCATCCAGGAGTGTTTTCACATAATAGCAAGTTTCACTTTACCCAACAGTCTATGAAAGGTGGCTGTGTAAAAAACCAGATTTGGTATCTGTATTTCAGCTTTCAGACTTAGTGGTTACTACAGCGCAAACACACATAATTTTAAGTAAATAAAACAAATTATCCTTATCACTCAACAGCAGTATTATGAAATTCTTTGTCCTAAAAGAGTTATTCTTAAGAAACACAGCTGATATGACTGATCCATACCTTTCTTTAAATCATAGTAAAACTATTTCATCTTTGCAGTAGATTTCTCACATTTATATTATCCTGCCTTTTTGACTGAACATACACATCTAAAAGACACATTTCCTCATGGTGCAAAGTTAAAAATACTCCCATTTTCCAGAGATTTTGATCCAATAAGAAAAACCATGACCAGCAGCATGTTTGGCTTGAGCTACCTTTGCATACCTGCTAGCTCCCATCACAAGCTGCAGGCCAGACCACACTGATCACGGACCCAGTTCCAGACACTGTTCACACATCCTGCTAAACATTTTTGCCCCACTGAGCTGGTAAATTTAATCCTTTCTCCAGGTTAGTTCACAACACGACTGACTCACTGCAGAGGGTGTTCAGCCACCAATATGGGACCAGCCCAGCCTCTACCAGCAGTGCTCCAGTTGCTTTTCCAGTCAATACGTTACCACAAAAATGGGGCACAAATAAGGCCAGCACCTTACAAACAGTAGTCTTGTTTTCCAAATATGGAAGCAATTTTTAAAAAAAATATATATATGCATAAAGTTATAAGCATTTCAGTTTCTCCTTAAACTCTAAGACCAAAGTCGGGAGGAACTACATGCTCCAGAATAGCAACAAGCACTACACAAATGTAGACAAAGGTCACAAATAAATATTTTTGCAGCCAGCTGTCCAATGCTTTCTTTCTTTGTAATCTCTAAAAATAAAGTTTAGTCACTCTGTAACTTTCCAAGCACAGATCAGGCAGAAGGAGAATGAACGGAAGGGGAGATACACTCCAGTCTCCCCACCTCTCACACATGGTGCTTTCTCTCAGCTGCCCTCCACCAGCATCACCAAGGCTGTAGAAGGTCTGGACGATACAATTCTGGAGGTATCACTCTCACCCTTTTTGCACTAAAATCAGGACACACAAGTCAGGGTCAATGGTAAAATTCAGTCTCCAAAATTGTAGCCCACTGCTAAAGGTCAGTGAAGACAAAAATATTCTCCCAACTTCTAGAAAGTTGCAGCTTAGGGACTTTCTAGACCAAAAAAGGCATCTTTGCACATAGCAGTCCCCAAAGAGCTGACCCTCCCTCCCCAAGCTGCACTAGTAGCTCATTGAGCCTGTGAAAATTTTCCACAGTCTATGGCAGAGCTCCCCAGTGTAAATTCAGACTCTGTGAGGATAGAACCATCCCTCTCCGTTTTGAACTCATTGCTGGCCAGTTTTGGTTTTGCCTTTTTTATTTCTTGCACAGGGTAAAAATGAACAGTCAATCCCAAAGCATCCTTTGTCATTCCTGACACTACAGATTTCCTACTCCTCTCTGCCACCTTCTAAAATACAGAGGCTGATATGTCCCTTCATTTCAGCAAGTGTGGGACAACCAAAGCAAAAAACCAACCATAAAACATCTACATATGAAAAAACGCATGGTCCAAATGGGATTTGATGCTGGACAAGGAAAAGGGCAGGAAGAGAGCACAGAAAGAAACGAAATCTGACAATTTTTAAATCACAGTAGGTTACTCTATTACAATGACACGGCTCTAGTCCTCCAGGCCCTGCAGCATTGCTTTATCTTTTACCTTGGTCACATCTGCAACATGTGAGCAAAAAAATTTTAAAATTGTGAGCAATACCTGTGTCTATAATAAAGGCACAGCCAAGGCATGCCATCCACTGGCCTCTTAACATATACAAACACTTTTAGTGCAGTTCTCCTTCATCTACCAAGGCAGATTCCAAGGTGCAAAAGAAACTGCAGTTACCCGCCACTTGGTTGCTAAGTGGCTTATAGAAACTGCCTAAAGAAGCAAAAGTCTCAGCAATCATTTTGATAAATAACATAGCTCTGCCCACTAGAAAGTCAATGCTACTCCTCCAGGTTCCTCCATGGTGGTTCTCAGCCTGATCAGCACATGGTAACTTGTCTCATCAATGTCCTCTTAAATTCTAATGTAGTTGCCTTATTCTGATCTATTTACTACCAGAAGGCCAAATAATGAAGGATGTTGTTAAAAATCCCTAGCAATCACCAACAGCAAACAGTCTATCTGATACTATCACTAAAGACCTTACCAAGTGACAGAACAGAACCTGAAGAGTTCAGCAGCACCTTCCTGGAATATACTAAGAGGCATCTGAAATGTTGGGAAATTATATTGTTCACCAAAACCAGAAACTCATTATACCAGGTTAGAAAACATTTTTTGAAAGCAGAGAAGAGAAATGATGCTTATATTCAATGGGACATTAAAAAAAATAATTTAAGTCCTTAAAATATTTCAGTGCTTGAGGGGCACAAGGGATACCACCTCCTGCCCTGCTCCATGGGTTGTGCAACCAGGCCCTCAACAAGGGCAGGTGCTGCAAGAAAGATAAAGCCCAAATCTCTGTCTGTCTGCTCCAAGTGTGCATTTGTGTTTGAGCAAATGACCCAGCCTGCCTGCATGACTTGTAGGCATGCTCTGCTCCTGAACATTGTCATCACACTACCTGGGAGCAGCAACAACTTCAGGTCTTGAAAGCACACACCACAAAGTATTTAAATATTTGTAATCTTTCTCTTTGTCCTCTTGTGAGTTCAGATCCTGTACTGAACTCACAGCTGGTGGGCTGTCATGGCACATGTGCTTCAATCTTACAGGCAAATCACAACCTCTGGTGCAAATTCTATTTCTCCCTACCTCAGGAGGTAGGACATGTTTCAGGAACTTTCCTGCTCTGAGTAGAGTGCTCACACTAAATCTTTACTCTGTTCCCTTTGAAGAGGGAATAGGTCATGGATACCTCACTGCAGGATGATTGTACTTCTGTAAGTACTTGAAACAGGGATGGTTGGTTCAACTTGGAGGTTAAGCTTTGATTCCAAGGGCTAGGTCACAAAATCATCAAACCTTTTGCAGGAGCTTCAAGAGGAACCAATTTTCATTCTGGCTGGCAGGTATTAATCACAAAAAATGATCACAGTGGTATTCAGTCATTGTATTTTCTGTATGTATATGAACACATATATATGTACACTGAAAAAGGCATACATATATAAAGCATATGTAATGGCATATATTTTTATATATTTGTGTATGTGTACATTTTATATGTATGTGTGTACATACAATCAAACTTCACCATAGTGTCTGACTACTCAAACACAAGAATTAGAGTCTTCTTTCTTTCCAGACACTTTACACAAACTCAGAACAAAACCCTGTTCCTAACTGGTATAAAAATCTGGTTCCTCAGTTTATTTAATTAGCTACCAGTACAAAAAGATAAGAGATACATGTAGATATTCTGGAAACCTATTCCTAAAGAAGCATGCAGCCAAACAACATAATAAATTATTTTCCCTGTTTTATCCTTAAGTTGGTTTTACTTAAGAAAATAAGGACTGTTAAAATTCGCAAACAGAATGGGGCAGGCTGCTCGAAGCCACTCCTACCTGCCGAGGCACCACACCCCAAGCAAGGGCAGCCACCTGAAGTGCTTGGGCTTCCCCTCCCACACTTGTTCCTCTCTACCACTTTTACTGAAGCCACAGAAGAAGCAGATTAGGGCTTCAAGAAACTGAAGACTATCACTGCACACCACCCCAGATGAGCATGGAGCTTTCAGCAGGATCAGTGATCTGATCCAATTCACTTGATCAACACAGCATCACTAAACTGAGACACTGGCAAACCTGAAGGTGAACTCTCTAGATACTCAAACCAAGCCATCACAGGACCGTATTCAGACTCTGCTTTGGAAATCTGATTTTGTATTTCTTAAAAAGTATTCTCTTCTGAGAAAAAGGATTAAAAAAACATATTAGGATACTTAAAATTAAAAAGATTTATTATAAATTGTTTTTTTCCAAAAGAAGTGCTTTAGCAAAAGACTTATTAAAATACCTATACAAATGCTGACACCTGAAATGTCAAAAATCAGATGGACCCCTTTTGAGAAATAGCTTCCACCTGAATTGTATGATCATTAAATATCATATGAACTGATCAAAACATTCAACAGAGACAAAAAGCAACTAGGTCTCACTAGCATCCAAGTCTTCCTTTACATTTTTGCCTCTCTATTCTATTGCTGAATTTTCTTATAGCTTTCTTGTTTGATTGCCAGCTCAGCAGGACACTTTCAGAAAGGCAGAGAAGCAATCTGGAAGGCAGCTGCAGACTGTATGCAGAAGTGCAGAACACCCAGCCCTCCAAATGAGTTTACTGACCCTCTGACCCTATTTTGGGGAGCCAGGGAAACTAGTGCCCACCAGAGTGCAGGATATACTACACTGCAGTATTTGAAATGCAGAGCCTTATGTTTTCTGCCTTCCGCACTAAGGCTGTCCCGAAGCAAAACCTGCCATCACAGGCAAACAATGAGTCTTGCACACAAAAAACTCAAAACACAGCTGACAGGCATCTCATTGTGCCCCTAATGCATGATAAACAATTAGTGATCGGACAAAACAGTGCAAGAACAAATCCTATTAACTAATAATAGGATTTGTTAGCGGATCACCCAAATGACGCTTGGGAAACAACTCCCTGGGCTGCTGCAGCCAGAAACCTCAGCCAGGGAAGGGAGCCACGCCACAGGATGCACTGGTGAGCTGCATGCACAGCTACCAAGCATCCAGAGGAGCTTACCGTGCGACAACAACGCTGGCCCACCACTTTTGACAGTATTTGGACATGCTGCAGCATATGTCAAACAAAAGAAAAGAAGTAATCTCATCTCTTGAGTATTTCTGAATGACTTACACTTTGGATCAGTTTCTTTTAGCTCATTACAAGATTTTTGTCAGCAACTTTGCATGCTACAGCTTCAAATGATACCTGACTAGAGGACGCCTGACTAAAATGTGATTCCCTAATAGGACTGCAATATAAATGCCCACCTCTACCAGCAGAAGATGGAAAAAAAAAAGATTGGGCAGGTGGGTACTTGAGGGAGCCTGACACTGTAACATTGTCCCCCCGTGGTTATTATTAGATGCCACAAATAAGTGATGCTAAGATGGCAACACAAAAGGTAGCTTTTTACTATTAAGAGGTTGAAAAAAGGGAGAAAAAGGATGCCTTAGGCTGAGAACTAGACAGAGCGCTTACCTGCCGTGGTGGTCACAAATTACTCCTAAGAGAACAGTTACTTAAAACCTTCAAGTGGCAAGTATTTGTTACTCTGTTTATTCCTGTTCAGGGTGCCATAAGTCTTTCCATCTCCTTTGGATCATTAGAACAGTCTTGCTTATTTGTTTGTTTTAAAACACGCCACAGCGCATGCTGCTTGGGATGAAAACCAAAACTGGGAACCCATATAAATTATATCATTAGAGAAGATTTTTACACAATTTTAGATTATCAGTTTAAATTTTTTAATGGCAAGAAACATCAGTTCTAAGACTATTCATTGAATAATTCTTGTTTAAGAGTATAACTGAAAAGACAAAAGGAAAAAAAACCCTGCCTTTAAAACAAGCTGTGACAGCAATGTCAGGGTGCAGTTTGAGCAAAGCAGCAGTGTACATGCTTCTGAAGGCACAGGCTGAGCTCACCCAACCACCAAAACCTTCCCAGCAGAACTTAAAACACAAACATACTGTCTTGTTGGGGATCAGCTCTTCCATAGATCTTCAGAGCTCTTCCCACTGCTCTGGGTATTGCAGTAAAGTGAGCATTCTCGTGCGCATGGACAATCATGAGGCAGCTCGGCCAAAAAAGCACAAAGTCTCTCCAGAATGTTATCTAGTTTGTTCATCTGACAACTGAAATGGAAGTGGCAGCCAGTCTCTCACCCAGCTCGGTTAGAGATTAGCCATGGGTAATATTGCTGCACTTGAACTGTGGAGTGCTGTACACTTGGCAAGAGCACAAAAAAAGGAGGAGATGGAATAGGGAGGGGAAATACCCAGGTAGGAATTACTGCAGGACTCATTTTGAAGCCTTGCCCATAAGAGTCTATTTGCCCAAGCAAACACAAGTGTTACAAACTTATAGCCCACCACATGCACTTAGCCAGTGTGCTGCCAAGACCCTCACACTTCCCTGTTGCATATATTCCAAAACACTCAGCATGCACATCAGTTAAGTATCTGCACAGTGCCTGACCTGCTGCAAGGCTTTGCAAGCACTGAGCACACGGTAATTACCAACTTTACAGAGAATCATACATCAAACTCTGCCTTCCCTTGGGAACAAATTAGACATGAAGTCTATATCCAAGATACACGACAAATTATCTCAGCCCAAGACCACGGCTCACTTAGAGCAGGACTGGGAATGTCAGGCCAGCAGATATGATGCCTCAGAAGGATACTCAGAGCAGCTCCTGTGAGCAGGCACCTCCTTTCAGCTCCTAGGGCTGACAGTCACTTTCTTGACATGCCTGTCAGTCAGCATCCCCTAGAGAAATGTTACTGACACAGTCTGGCTCCCAAAGAGCATGACTGCTGACTCCACCAGCTACAGCCAGGCACACAAAGAAAAGCAAAAGTCTTCAGAACACCCTGGACTATGGCATAATTCCAAATTTTACTTTAGAATAGGAAACAGTGATGAATTTATTCCATTACAAGATCAGCTTCTACCTACAGGGGTATCTTTCCAGCTTCAGAGAGAAGCACTTGCAAGCCAAAGGGGGGTGGAAGAAGGAGGGCTCATGACTGGTGTTACACCAAGGTCACAGCAGCATGCATCCATTTCCAAGCCTAATGCAGGGCAATGTTGCTGACTGACATATACAGGCTGGCTAAGGAGAGAGAACCCCTGAGGGGCTCCCATGAAGCCCACAGAACTTCCCCTGGTTCAAGCACCACCTTTGCTTTGCTCTTTCCCCATAGCTGAGGTCCCCTCCTTGCCAGCAGAGAGCTGCAAACCCTCGCCCTTTTCAAGAGCCTCTCCAGCTGGCACAAACCAACACTGCAGCCACAGCCACTGCCATAAGGGAGCAGAGATCACAAGCAGGCAGTGAGAAACTGCAAAGCTGCATAAAGCTATATTCCAGGGCCATTGCCTACAGCATAATGAAAGAGAGCCTCTGGACAGAGAGATAGGAAGCCAGGCTATGACCACGAGGATGGTTTTATGCAATCTCCTGATAGAGTTTGAGCTGTATCTCACAGCAGCTTTAGGAACAGAAGTCAGTTTCCTGGTTTTCAGCTGGATATGATTTTCCTGTAGCAGATGCAAGTGGTTCAAGAACCAAAGCAGTTATTGTAAAATTCAGAACAGGTAAAAAATCCTTTGTTGGCCAACATGAGAGCCATGTGTTCAGTTAACAAAGTGCTCTAGAAGGAATCTGTGATTAAAAGGAAGAAAAACATTATACATAAACCTATTCAGCAACTGAATATCCCCCTTCAAATGTCTGTTGTAATGTTTATTCAGAGCATCTGGAGGATCAAAGCTCTGGTCAAAGCCTGTCGTGAATCCCCATGCTGCTGCAAAATTTAGTACTAATCCCTGGTGCTTCACTGCTAAAAAAGGGAAGAAAAATAAACAAACAAGCAATCCAAGCAAAGGCCAGGGCAAGTGGTATAAATAGATATAAGAAGACCAAATGAGATGTTATCAAAAGCTTTAAAAAAAATAAATCTTTCAGCCTCCTTTAGCTTTGTGTGCGAAGCAGTACCACATAACTCCTATGCAAAGTAGAGTTGAGTGTATTTCACATACTTAGGAATACTGCAGGCAGGACAAAAAACCAAGCATGTAATGTCATGCAGGAGAAGATACGAGCAGCAGGGCAGAATGCAGCAAACCCCACTGCAATTCAAGCGAAGTAGGTGCCTTCCCTTATTTCCTCACCATACCTGCATATTTCATGACAATACATGCAATGATGACAAAATGTTACATTTTAACACACCAAATTTGAACATTCAAAGTCAGTGCAGCTGTTCGCACCGGGGGAGGGGGGGGGAAAAGCTCTTCTAAAGCAGCAGATTTATAATTGAGTCTGTCTGCACAGCCATGCAGATTGAAAAAACTAGGTCAAATCTTTTGCTAGTCAGCCTCACTGCCATTCCTCCCCAGCCCTCCTCCCCCTTTAGATTTCAGTAGTTATTGAAGGAATCAATTAACAGACCTGTCATGCAGGTCTCAAATTGCTTCTGCCTGGTACATATCAGGGGGGTCATCTATGCAACTACAGACAGAAGGGAGAAAAATTAAATCATTATAGTCTTTCCTATTCACAAATCCTAATCCTAGAGCACATGTACTCAATGCTACTAGAGTCCATTAGCAAGCAAATAAATGATGCATGTCAGAAAATAGAAGTAGAAGGGGCAAGAGGCAGACAAATATAGGCTAGAAAGAGGCAAAAATAGAGGAATTGCTGTGCTTTCACTTTTGCTGTGCTTGCAGCAAAACCACAATAGCATCTGCTGCTTTTAATGACATCTTGATAGTATATTTTGTACAGCTTCATGGTGAACAGTTTTAGAAATCTCATAAACATCTCCATTTTGACACTAGATTTCAAAGAGAAACTGTAATACTAGGTTTACATCTACTCATCACCCTCTGTATGTTTAAACAATTCTCTTCTGGAAAAAAGGACTCACACACTGGAATTCATATATCCACTGTCACAAAGGCACTAAGCGGGTTTTTAAATCTTCACAACATGTAGGGACCAAGTCAGTCCAATTGCAGCTTACTCATTTTTATTCATTTCTCTCCTTCTGTTGCAGAGACAGAAGGCATTCTATTTCATCATCATTAAAAAAAAAAATATGCCATTTTGTAACAGGCAAATACTAAAACAAATCACTCTTGAACCGTATTTCCACCACATGCAATATGCTACCTGACAAGTTCCTGCAAGAAGGTGAAGAAATCAACTTCCTGACTTACTGCAGTGACAGCCAACCTAACTGGTTTGGCAAGCCACATACCACAACCTTCATGGGGTTAAATGCCACAGGACGTTGGCTGACAGCTGAAGGCTGCAGGGGCCCAGTCCCAACTCTTACTGGCGAGCACCTCCTCTAACCATGTGGTGAGAGCAGCCCTGTGCGCTGCTGCTGTTGCTGCCTTCCCTAAAAGGAGGACTGGGACAGCAGCCAAGGGACTCCAGTGGTGGGAAAGCAAGTGCTGGGGGCAGAGGGGAGGGTGCTGCTGTTAGGCAGGAGCGCCTCGTTCATTTGCCTTGATGGAAAGTAATGACCACTGCGGAATGTGACGTGCAGATCTGGCTGGCAAAATTCACAACCAGTCTTGAGCCATCTTAGTTCAAATCAATGGAAACCATCATAATTTCACTTTCCACACAGGTGCTATGCAGAGTTTCTATTGTGCTGCTAAAGCCTTTTTTCTCTCACCAGCAAACCCAGGACTATCACAGACCATCCAGAAAAGCCATTTGGAGCACAGTATACAGCTGAGTAGCAGACTACACAGACTGCATCCTAAATTCTAGAATGTGCACAGGGAGCCTTTGTCTTTGATGATTTTTTTGCTTTTACCCTTCCTGCCTTTGGCTAAATTCCTTTGAAGTTAAGGCTATGCTACACATAACTCATCTAAATCAGCCCCATTTAGCCTTTGTTTCTGCGTAGTATCCTATCTACAGCAGTTACAGTTGAACTTTCATTGTCTTGAATAATTTTTCACCCTTAACTCAGCAAGCCATAAACAATTATTGCCTCAGTACCTCAGACAAACAACTATAGAAATCCTGAGGAAAATGTTTGGGCTTTCTTTTTGACTGGTTGGTTCATGTTTGTTTCATTAGGGTTTTTGACAGTGACACATTTAGAGGGGGGAAACATCTTGGACCTGAACACAGGAAGACATTTGGAATTTGAACCCTCTGTTGAATGTATACTGGATCAGAAGGTAAGCAAAGAAATGGCAGTGATGAAATTCTTGAGGTAGATACAAGGAGCTGACAAAGCAAGGCAGGAAAAACACGCATTTGTAAAAGAATGTCCAAAGTAAAAACATTCTGGAACCACTACATTCTCAGGTAGCAACATTCAGCATACTTACTCAGTTTTGAAGCCTGTACCCTAACGCTTAGTATTTTTCCTTGAGCTGTGCTCATGCATGATAGTCTAAAACAGATCTTTTGCTTCTAGAAAAATGCAAAACTCACTTTGTGTTAATCCTTTGAACAGGGGTGAGATAGTATGTCTGTATTTACCTTAATACTTCCTTCATTTATCTTTCATTTTTAAATACTGCCCTAGAATGAGAAGCATGGTCTGAGATTCAAAAAGGTGTTTTTTCACCATTCCATTCTATAGATAAATAGTACAATAACTTGAGAAACTGCATTTCCATTAGTATGGTTTCTTGTTCCACAATTCAATCAGAAACCGGTGCTGTTCTTTAACGATGTCTAGCAGAACAACATTGTCAACTATGTTTGTGTCCTGTATGATGCAAAGTTTATTTTTACTTCTAAAATACCAGCTGAAATTACATAAATCAAGCTGGAAATTACTTTTTCTTTCATTTATTAAAAAAGCTACTCAAACTAATGTTTTATACAATTTAACAATAGCTCCCAAGAACATTCAAACTGTATTACGTAAAGAAAGTGAATTTTTTCAATTGCTTAAATTCCTTCTGTTAGATCATTAATCGTCTTATGACTGATAGTCTAATGACAAACTTAACAGAAGATCTCCCTTATGAAATAGGTGTTTCTCAATATGGAAATAAAATTTGCAGATTTTTTTTCCTAAGCCTCAGTTATTAGGAAAATATCTATGAGTCTTTCAGAGAACAGTTCTTGTCCTTTTTTGGGTTCTTGCCATAATGAACATCTGTTCAGTCTATAAATTAATTGCTGAAAACATCTTGTGCTTCTAGATGATCCAGGCAATCATAACTGTTCTGGGTTACTAGAGAACATTACCATTTTTCTCACACACACAGGCACACATCCCTCCTTACAGTACAGCATAAAACAAGAACAATTCTTTGGCATTATTCTTAATGTCATAAAAGAAACTTTTAGTGCTAATCAAGTCATAAGAGTAGCACACTATTAGGTTCCCTAGGTGATTTTGTACTGTGATAGCTTAAGAACATGAAGCATGCCTTGCCTAGCTGATTGGAAATGTTCTTTATCCTAAAATCAAGAATCCTTTTATCAGTCCTGGTTTGCCAATAGCAGAGTTTGTCAGGCAGTTGCAATGGGCAAAGAAAAGTCCACGTTAGACAACTCACTGCAACTAAAAATATTTCTCTTTCCCACAAAAAGCCCACAAGACTCATATTTCACCTCCTTGCTCCATGTTCAAGGTCCCATTGTTCTTGGCTCACCAATCAGAAATTGGCTCATTTTTAATACTATTTTTAACCTCTACAGATGCAAATCACTTTCCCTAATGACACTTAACATAAATCTCCTGTATTTCCTTTCAGTTACCTTTCAGACCAGTTCCTGCTCTCACTGACCATCCAGGGTTCTGGTAAATGATAAGGATCCAATCTATCACTAACATGTTCCAGAAGTAACAGTACCTACATTTTCCAACCAAATCTGGAAGGTTATTATTGACTTAATTTGGAAAGAGAAGAAAGAATCCTGTCCCTTCCAAATAAGAGATTCCTAGATATCATCAGCAGAGATAAACAGACATCAGTCCGTAATCATTTTGGGTCTCATTAGCCAGCTGGCATCTCTTAGTTGTCATCTGCCTTCATTAAAGATACTGCAAGAAGGTGGGGGTGGTGCCTGGGCATGCTACACCCTTCCCCATGGGACGGGACTGCAATGACACAAACACTTTGGCTTTCTTACTGCCAAAAACCAAAAAGTAAAATTTGAATTCTTTTTAAGAATTTTCAGGTCTGTTCCATGAACAACTTGAGGCAGACAAGACATACATACATCAAGCCTCTTCCTTTCCTAGGATGTAAGTGTTCTCATAAGTGTTCACATATACCTTTGAATTTAGAAGTGTATCTGAAGGGAATAGTTGCAAACACATTGTTTCTGATGACACAAACAAACAGGCATGCCTGGTTACACCACATTCCGCCCAAGTGCAGAGACTTACATCATGGTCATGTTTTCCCCCCACACACTGTATCTTTAGTCCCACTCCCCTCTCCCACACTCCAGAATACACCTGTGTGCTCCTTCCAATTCTACTTCTCTGCCCCATTCCCACCTCTGGTCCTCAACCTCTCCATTAATGATTTTTACCTAGCAAGTACAGGAATAATTTGGTGAGTAATTAGTTCTCTAAGCTTTAAATTCCAAGCAAGCAACAAAAGTGTCGAGATATTGAAGAGCAGCAGATTGTCACACCACAAGTCATGTGGTTGCTGCACTGCATCTCCACAAAAATTATCTACATTACTCACTCTCATGAGGGGGTTGACTTGTCGTGATCTGTCATCCGAGATGCAAATATTTATTGATGACACAGAAGTATTCCAACTTCTGCTTTTATTGCTCATTATTTTAGCACTGTTAAGTGGCTTTGGAATGCCAAATTCACTCAGCCTGTTCTGCAGTAGGACCAAAGGAACTTACATTTTATCACTATTTTGTTTATTCCATAAATAATTCAGCTGCAGGACAAAGATCTAAACCTAGAACTGTAAATTGAGAGCTGAAGCACACTCAGCTAGTGTGCTATTGTCATAAATAAAACCTAAGAGGAAAAAAGCCCTTCATTAAAATTGCAAATATTACAAGAGAATAACTTTGTAAGTAATTCTAATTTTGTGTTCTAAATACCATTTAGGTGTCCAAAAGCATTATTAAAATACAGATTTTTAATGAGCTCCAAAGTTTATTTCTTTTTAGCCAAATAAAGAGGACACAGCCTTTTGGTATAGAGTGCTGCCACACACAGCAGCCCTCCTCCACTCACAGGTCTTCATGTCAAGCATTATACCATGCTTAGTGTAGAACAGCATCAGCATTTCCTTCTGCTGGTTTTTCACCTTCACACAGTCTCATTACACACAGCCAGTGACCCAGCCATCATATTATTTATTGCTCAGAACTTTTTCAACATAATATGCATTAAGTTCCCTTCATAGACCTGCATCTGAAAACAACCTTTTAAAACAGGCAGATAATCACCTCTAATATTAGTATTGTTGTTATTACTATGCTTTCAATACAAGAAACAAGAAAGTAAAAACCCCGACTGCGTATGACTCTTCTGGGCACCCTGTAAATGGATGGTAAAGCAAAGTGATACCATTAAAATTAAGATAGTCTGACAGCTTGCATCTTACTATCACGAAGAGTTTCTTTTGTTTCTTTTAAGTAATAAGCTAGAAAATTTCCAGGCAAGACAATATTTTAGAAGGTGTTAAGAAGTAAAAAAAGCTAACTCTCCAAGGGCTGCTAGAGCTTAGAGCTTTTTTCAAAATTTGAGAATTTTCAAAACAAGATTTCTGATAAGGATTCCCACAAGCCCTGCATGTTTTGTAGTTAATTTCATCTTCTTCAGGTCTGTCCTTGTCAAACCAGGAATGGTACTGATTAATGGTGCTCCTTTAGAAGAGGATGCGTCATACAGTTGATGGCCACTGCCAATCACTGAGACCTTATACGTATAAGTCTTTATTTAAGAGTGGGGGAGAAAAATATCCCACAAAACTCCAGTGTCAAGGTGAAATTTTCCATCTTCCGGCTTCTGCTCTATCCTCACAGACCCCAGACACATTCTAAAATTATTCCAGGACAAAAGTAACTGCACCTGTAAGACTGGACTAAATTGTCCAAGGGGAAAGGAGCTTAGGAGTTCAGCAGAACAGCATTAAGTTCTAAAAACTTCTTGCTATCTGTAGTAGTTCTCACTAAACAATATGAAAA
>WEIT01013808.1:6333-19066 GCA_013389985.1 Dryoscopus gambensis | reverse complement strand
CATATTTATGACATGTAATGCAAAATTGTAATAATATAAACATATTTCTTTTTCTTGCAATGAAAAGAAGTTAAGGTATTTAAAGCATGAGGACATTGCTCTCCTACCATAAGAAAGCATCCTCTACATACTGACACACAAAGGCTTTTGTGTCCTTTAAAGCTGTAATGCAACAGCGGTAATGGGTGCCACTCCTTCACTCTTCCTTCACTTACTGCAGCAGGCTAAAACCTAATGTCTGGAAGTAAATATGAAACCCAACAAAATTTCACAATTATGAATGCTTAATACAGCTGATGTGAATTTTCTTGGCAGCAGTGGGTATTTCTAGTGATTTGTTTTGGTTCATTCATAGCACACTTCCATGTTTCTGTTGCTAAACTTCTGTAGTTCCCTGAAATTTTTTATTACATGCTTGCTTTCTTTGACCAAATAATCTAATTGACAATTCTTTTAAAGGGAACACATATAAAAGCACAAAACAGATAATATGTTTCTTAAATTCCACTACAGTTTCTCCTAAAAAGTCTACCAATTTTTTCTTTTCCATTACTGGAACTGGAACAGTCCAGTCAATAGTTTTTGCACATGATCCATAGGCAAGTTCTAAGGTGACCATGACAAGAGCTTTGTATCCATAATAGATTAATTACAAAAGGGCTTGGATATTTGCTTGGAAATGTTTAGAGATCTGAAAATCAAGGAACTTCAAAAGCGACTGTGCAGCAATATCAATATTACTTACAGCAGATGAAAGTCGTCTCTTTGAGGAGAATATAATGTTACACAGATGACAATGACATCAGAGTCTGATGTAAATTTCACTTCATTATTGACTTATTTCTGTCTTAAATAATATAAGAACCATACAAATATTCACTTCAGTAGTCCCTAAGTTTCACAGAATTTCAGTCAGCAAGACATGCAATTTTACAAAGCAAGGTCCTTGCTTGTATCAGACATTTGTTAGTAAGAAGGGGTTTTTTAAGAGGTTGCTCTTTGCTCTAGAAACACCTTAATTTTATCACAGGTATTTTCAGTCCTGAAAGCAAGACAAAGCACTGTGTTTCAAGTTAGTTTTATTACAAACCAAAACATTTTGGCTTAGTTAGTTACCATTGTGCACCTGCAGTAGCCCTCGGTTTAACACCCAGGCTGCTGTCCCTGCTCGGGACTACATTTCCCATCAGAGAGTGGCCTATGCTTTGATCACACAACGTGAGCCATTATGGGAAACCCAAGAGTGCTGATGGGCAAAAGCAAATACAGAGCACAGTAGCCACATGACAGCTCTGATGCAGCAGTAGAGCATTTTTAGTAGGTGCAGTGTACCACTGAAGCAAAACATGCACCTTCCCACTTCCAAGTATTTCGCTACTTTTGTATCGCTTGTAAACCAAATGTAACGTCCCACAGAACTGGTGTTCCACTTTTTAACTCTATGTGGGGCTAAAAAGAGTGTTTTGATATATTCAGCCCAAGAGAGTGCTTTGTATAGATTTGTGCAAGGAAAAAACAGAACAAAAAAACCCCCATCAATTAATTTGTGAATTCCATTTGTGCTTTATATTATTGTGCTTTATAGCGCCTCATGATTCTGCTGAAACAAAACTTCAGTTACCTGTCATCAGTTCAATTTCCTAAAGCTTGGAGTAAAGTTTGATCCAGGTTCTGACTTCACTGACTTTTTTATTCATTGCTTTCTATTTATGTCTAGGATGAAATTTTTAAAAAAAAAATTTAATGGCTCGGGACAATTTTTTCATCACCAAAAGAAAGGTGCAATTGATATTCAATTTTCTATACTATTTTTTAGTCTTAGAAGTGCACTAGACATTTCATAAGAGGTAAGAAGGGCATCAGTGAGCTTGTGAAGGTGAACTGCAGTTTAGGCCATTACACATTTTATGAGATACAATTAAAGAGAGATACAAATTTCAGATTAGATATAATTTTATATCTTAATATGATTACAAATAAAATTATCTGCTTCTCCTCAAGATATTTAATATCAACATAATATAGCACATTTCTTCATTCAGTTTGATTTGTCTGATCACAGAAAACTAAATGAAGCCATCCTTATATCTCAGAAGGTTTCAAGGACCAGAACAAAAATAATAAATTCATGCTAAGGTAATTAAGAATTAAACTGAAGAGAAATTCCACACTCAGTGAGGAACTTAATACTACTTAAGATACATTGATAAAGAGGGTGTATCTGAATTCTTCTTCCACTACTTTTCAAAGCATAGGTACTTACGTCTGTCTGGCTGTCCCAGCATGGGTACCCTGAAAAGAGGAACCTACCACTCCTCTTGGTGAAGTAAGTGGAATGTGGTAGGGCTGTCATACAGCTTTTCTTTAGCAACCTTGTGATTAATGGATTCATTTGGGAACTGGAAAAGCCTTTTCCAAAAGCATCATTCTCAGCCTTAGGGAGTTCAAACCCCCATCTCCAGAGTGCACTTTTCACACGAAAATACGTTCTGTTCTGGAATAAAGAATTTTCTCCCTCTTTCCCTTTGAGGCTATGAAATTGGAGTGGTAGAAATCCAGATTCATTGGATCAGAGAGAGTAACTAGCAAGAGGATCTAAGTGAGGGTGAGAGGACCTGAATTCTAGGAATTCTCTCAAGATAGTTCAATGCAAAGTGCCAGTACATCCAGATAGCTTGTAATATGGGTATCGGAATTTTTCTTCCGGGGACTTAAGTAAAGAAAGAACCAGTTTCTGCATACCAAATGAACTTTTTGAGAATATACACTGACAACATCAAAATATTCCTAGTTCTCAAGTGTGGAAGGTAACTATTAGTGCATTTGGGACTCTAAAACAATTGTGGGGAGGTACCTCATGAAGCTGACATCTGCAGCTATAACCAACAGCTGAACAGGGACTTTCTGGAACACAGTTTGTGATTTCAGATGTCTGTGTCTTATTCACGCTCCTAAGCTCAATTACTGAATCTAGCCTGAAGTGTGCTTGTGGTCACTCTTGGGGAATATTCAGGTACAAGGGCGGGCAATAGCACACCCCAGAACTCAGTTATTCACAATGCAGTAGTGAATGTTATGTCCCATAGAGATTTTGGATAACACTGCTCCCACCAAATTCTGTAACAAAATTCTCCATTGTAATGTGTGCAGAAGCAGGTACCTATTGTCTGTTATTGTCTCTAAGTGCTGCCATTGAGCTGTAATTTGTGTGAAGAGGACATTGCTCCAGAAATATAAACATATGAGAAATCCATCTAAACATTTCCAGCCTTGACATTATTACCTTCTATCACCAAACCCATCCTTGAAATAATCCATTTTCATGCCCTTTTCACCAATCCTTTATCCATTGCTGCACAACAAACAGCCTTAAACTTTAATGGGCTGCATGACTTTTATTTCCTCCCAGTTCATTGCATTTCATCTCCAAAGTTGCCACATATTTTATATTTTTAACACAAAGACACTTGGAGTTATGATTGTGCCTGGAAGATTGGAAAATATCTATCTTTAGGCTATAATATATGCATATGAGGACCTAGTACTATTTAAATAACAGTTAAAACCACAACCTTCAAATACAAAGCCAGTTATTAAAATATTGCTGGAGGCAATGTGGCAAGGTTTTATACTAGTTTTATGCAATATACAGGAGCAGGAGAGAAGGTTGTGTCATTTGAATGTCTACACTTTACTCCTCTCTATTTTCTAATTACCACAGATTTAATCAACTCGTCCTGTTTGTATATTTTGTAATAACCTTTCCTCTTCCCCTTTTATTCAGGGGAGGAGAAGGAGAGGAATTTATATAACATAGTAAGTTTAAAAAATATGGGCTACATGGAAGACAGAACAGCAACTAAGATACTGTGATTAATTTCATAGACTTCCAGTAGGAAGTATTTAGTTTATCGGCACATAATAAATGAATATTAAAATATGCATACCCCAAGGCTACAAGTGAAAGTAGATAACAGCTGTTGGTCTAAAATGTGGTTCCATAATGCAGAGATTGGAATAAGCTTGTAATTATGAATTAAAACTAGAACAGTAAAAAAAAAATTACAAACACATTATGAAGATATTTTTTAGCTCATACCATTTAAAACTAGTCATCTTCATTTAAAAAATGGAGCGGAAGGGAATGGATTGCTCTTATCAGATTCAGAAAAAAAAATTGAGAAAAATCAGCAATGACCACCTGCTTTTTTTTAGCTCATGTTTTTAAAAATAAAGGTATCTCAGTTTTAGATCAACAGAATTTCATAGCAGACAGTAAAAAAAAGTTACCACTATTACTACTTTAATGAAAAATCTAGCTTTGTATTGCAAGTATGTTCCTACCCTTAAACAAGACATCACACACCTGGAAAAGGTGAAAAAAAATCAGAGCCAAATAATCTGCTTCACTGCATTAAGTACACTCTTGGCCAGTCTGTTATTCCTTTTACTTGGTGTATTTTCATTATGCAAGAAAGATGTAAGCCAATCTGAAGGACAAAATTGTGTCTGGCATTGAGAAAAAAAGCTTACAAACTCCATTTTTACCTCATGTACATATTATAGACACTATTTTTAAACCTCAAAATTTTCAAATCTCTTACCCTACAAGAAGTCATTAAGAATGCAATTAAAGTAGTGTTTCATGGAAGAAAATAAACAGCATTTTATAAACAAAGTCTAAGTGAAACCCATCTAAATAGATCCTTTTTTATTCCCACCAGGCAGTAGTTCTACAAAAACACACACACACACACACAAAACCACTCCTTTGACAGATTGGTTAGCTGGATTTCACTAGCAGCAATAGTCCCTCCACTGTCACAGCCAAAAGATGCAAAGAACAATTTGAAAGTTTATCCAAATCACAAAGGTGAAAGAGCAGAAGATTCAGACAATCTAGTTCCAGCACACAAATTATAATGCGAATCTCCTTGCATACACGATGGAAAATGCTAAACTCCCCCAGGAGATAATTCCAACCAGCCTCATTGCTCTGAATCACCTGAGGGCTTCTCTTTCTGTGTTGCCTAAACCTGACACAGGCATATGCTAAACTTGCTCATCAGTGACTTGGATGAGGGGGCAGATGCCTCCTCAGAAACTTCACTGATGATACAAGGCTGGGAGGAGTGGCCCATACCTCAGAGGATTGTGCAGCCCTTCAGAGGGACCCCAACAGATTGGAGAGATGGGCAGAGAAGAATGTTCTGAAATGCAACAAAAGCAAAGGCAGGCTCCTATACCCAGAGAGGAATAACCCTGGGCACCAGGACAGGCTGGGGGCTGACCTGCTGGAAAGCAGCTCTGCAGAGAAGGACCTGGAGGTCCTGGTGGACAACAAGTCGTCCATAAGCCACCAATGCCCTTCTGGCCAAGAGGGACAACGGGATCCTGGGGTGCATTAGGAAAACCATTGCCAGCAGGTCAAGGGAGGTGATCCTGCCCCTCTACTCACCCCTGCTGAGGCCACATCTGGACTGCTGTGTCCAGTTCCGGTCTCCAGAGTACAAGAGAGACATGGAGCTCCTGGAGTGGGTCCAGCGGAGAGCTACTAAGTTGGTCAAGAGTCTGGAGAACCTCTCTTATGATGAAAGGCTGACGGAGCTGATTCTGTTCAGCCTCAAGAAGAGACAACTGAGAGTATACCTCATCAATGTCTATCAGTATCCAAAGGGAAGGTGCCAAGTAGACCGACCCAGGCTCTTCTCAGTGGTGTCAAGCAATACAACAACAGGCAGTGGGCAGAAACCAATGCACAGGAAGTTCCACCTAGACAAGAGGAAGAACTTTTTACTGCGTGGGTAATTGCATACTGGAGCAGATTGCCCGGAAAGGTTGCAGAGTCTCCCTCACTGGAGATACTTATGTGCCTTCTGGATGCAATCCTGTGCCATGTGCTCTAGGATGACACTGCTTGAGCAGGGAGGTTGGACCAGATGACCCACTGTGATGCCTTCCAATCTGACACATCCTATGATTCTATGATATCTTGAGTATAAGATGAGCACAGACAATCTAGGGTTTTTAGGAAATCAATATGATCCTAGGAATGTCTGTTTTTTTAAAAAAAAGTTATTGGTCCTACTTCATTCAAATTATCTTTTGCAAGCTAAGAGACTTGTGTGTGTGACTTCTGACACAATATACATTTTAATTTAAAAATCACAAGTAATTAGAAACACTAAATGTCAAGTGTAACACAATATTCATTTAATCTTGAAAAGGAATTTTTAGTTGACCTAATAGGTAAGCCCTTGCCTCAATAAATAGCTCTGACTTTACCATGTCTCTGCACCTGGGAGATGCTCTTCCTTTTTAAGGTCTACATAGATAGCTTTTAATAACTTCTTCTTATTCTCTTTTTTTTTTCTCTCTGCACCCCACCTCTACATCCTGCCATATATATTTCTATACATATGGTTCTTCCCTAAATGATAGAGACTGTCAAGAGACTCAAATATCCATTGACTGGTAAAACACAAGAAAAGGTAACAATCCTTAGGAAATCAATGAGCTTTAAAAAATTATTGCTAACTATTGCTAAAATGTTAAAATTATTCTTTCTTACATTATTTTATTTCAAAATTCACTGCAGATCCTATATGAATAACTACATCATAGTTTTGTTTCACATCATCAAAAAGCCAAAGCTTTTTTATGGTAACAGGAAATATCACTTAGGAGAACCACAGAAATTTTTAATCTTTTTCCTATTGCATTTGTCTTCTTATGATTTCCAATAAATACCTAATTTTTAGAGGACTCTTACATTCAGTGCCTCCTTTAGAGAAGATTTTTTGTGAGAATGAATGAAATTTTAAACCATTTTTGATTATGACAAAGCTAATAAAAATGAATGAGTTTTATATGAGGCAGACACTGTGCACTCACTTGGTATATATTGGTAAGCAAAATCAATTAGTCACTTGCTTTTCAGGACTAGGAGGTTTAGTCTATCGGATTGTCCTTTCCAAATAATAGTTTAAGTTTCCTACAAAGAAAAGAAAATACAGAAGCAGGAATTAAATTACAGAAATTTAGTAAATCTTTGCAAGTATTTTACAAAATACCATTCTTTACTTAATAAAGGAAAGCAACATATTTTATGATTTCCCATTCATTCGACAAAGCTATGGTGTTTGTAATTGTGTATATAAAGCCATCAGTCTTGCAGAGCCGTCTTTAGCTGAGCAAGCCCCAAAGCATCCCGTCCATTCTGCTCAGATCTGATCAGCATCTTTATAGTTTATCAGCCTTGGGGTTCAATTTTGTTTTGGATGCTTTTATAAATGAGCACAATCACTGGTGAATCTGTTCTTCCAGATTGCAAAGAGAAAAATCGAGAGAAGAACTTTAGTAGATTACTGTGTCACTGAGGATAAAGTACAAGCACAAATGCACCTAAAGTAGTCTCAGAGATTATTTCATTGGGTGTACATTTTCAGTTTTATTTCAGTAAAATTAGATGATTGTCTTAGTTATTATTGTTTTTGAAGCTATATTCTGTCCCCAGGCAAGGTGCATGATCAATGCACTATCTAGCAAAATCAATTTGTTGCAAAGTACTATTTATTTAAGAAAAGGAAAGAGGGGGAGAGAAGAAGAGAGTAATGCATAGCAAATGTGAAGATGATAATAAGACCTTCTTCTAGTAAAACTGAATTTTATCACTGAAGCCTGGAAGTTGAGAAATAATATAGCTGATTTCACAAACCCTGTGCAAAACTACTTCTATATACATATTTAAACTCTAAGGTAACCAGTGGAAAGCTGTCATCAAGTTTTGTGGTTCCTTTTATTTTTCCGATAAGAAATGAGTTTCCAGCAATAAATTAATGTGACAAAAGATCCTTTTCTGGTACACAGATTAACCACACAAGTGTTTCCATTTTTACATGAACAGGACACAGGAAATAATACTTACATTGTAATATAAAAGGAGGTTTGGTTTCTTTTCTATAGCAATAAAAATTCTGTACTTGCTATGCTTTCTTATTCAAGAGATCATCAATATCACCGAATATCTTATGGGTTAGGGGAATGTGATTTTCTCAAATAGCAGGAAGGCTGCACTCTCATGACAGATAGGGTCAATTTTGTTTCCAGAAGCTGCTGATGCTCTTGCGTTATCTCTGTCATGGCCACCATATTAGAAGCATAGCGAAAATCCATTATCTGCAATGTCAGTCGAAACATTTGCCACTCTGAATAGTTATAGGCAACACAAACTTCCAGTCAGTTGGAAACTGAGTATTCGTAGGTTCAGCAAGAAAACTACTTCACCAAAAATGGTTAACTACAATTGTTCAGCGTTGCTATCATCTCCTCATTCAGGATCATCATCAGGATGTTAAAAAAGGTTCCAGAAATTATGATGCTGTAAAGAAACTGGATTCCTAAATTGAATTAGGATTCCAAACTCTGACACCAGTTTGGATCCCCCCCATCAGTAACTACAGTGTGTGTTGTACAAAGACCACTGATACACACAGGTGTGAATATAACCTTTTTCATCTTCAGACTTCAGGAACAAGAGAGCTGAAATCAAAGGAAAGACCACAGCTACCTGACAATGGTGGTGAATCCGGGCGGATTTGCGTCTCATAAAAAACAGTGCTCTCAGTACTGAATTTCGAGGTGGGTAGTTTTTCTTGTAGCAGATTAGTAGAAAAGGGGTTGCTTGGAATGCAGAAACAATCTCTAATGGCACCACTTAAGTTATCCTTGCTGTCTACTTAATTATCCTACCCTTTAACTGAAAAAAGTGAAGGAGGAGCCAAGTCGTTCTACAACAGTATGACCAGTTAATCTATCTGGCATTTGCTATTAATAATGCATGTTTTCAAGCATCAGGGCTGAACAATAATGCTTTCTGGGTTTACATTATCAAATGATAGGTAGCATTGCTGAAGTAGATCCTCTTGAGGCCACACTGGTGAGAGATTTGAATAAGCCATTTTCAAAAGGTGAGATGGTACATATTACTCAGAGCTACTTAATGAAGCAACTGTGTGTTTGGAACTGCTGCGGGAGAAAGAGACTTGGCAAGTGAGTTAAAGCAGCCTCACAGGAATTAGGACAATGCTGACAGCCTCGTGGATGGAACTAGTCAAAGCAGTGACTGGGAAAGACAGCAAACCTGTCCAGCTACCCCGCTACTAATGTCCATGTCATATCTACATGCTCACTTTTATTTTCCCTTCGGAATTCCCAAACACTGACCAGAAGCAAATGCAGCCTTGGCTGAGTGAGTGGGTAGATATCACAATAAAAGCAACTCAAGGAGCTTGTACAGGCCCCATGTAAATCTATTTTTCTGACCTGTCTACTCTTCTACAGCATCTTTTATTCCTGTTAAGTGTTACTGTGTTTTAATCTACTCTTTAGAAAGTATTTTAATTGCTAAGGGAGAGTGAATAACCACTGGAGTTATAAATCAGAACTAGGTTTCCACTGAAATTCCAAATTCAAGTCCTTCCTTTCCCCCACCCACATATTTGAGTTTCTGTCCTTCAGGCTGTAAATTACTTTGCAGTCAGGGGCACAAAATATACATATAAGCATCTGTATACAAATCCAGACATGAAAACACACCTAGAAAAGATGTGTTATTCTGCAAATAAATAGCCTGGCATATTATGGTGACTAAAAAGAAAATTCCTCCACGGATAGATCATTTCCAAGGATCCACTTGAAGCTGCTTGCATCTTCCTCTGGAATGTGTGGTAATGGTCACTGCTGAAAGGTAGATACGAGGCCAGACATTTCATGGGTGAGACACCGCATGGAGATACCTTATGTTCCCGAGACTGAGGCTGCAGACAAACCCACCCCATTCTGAGATCCTATTTCAGACCAGAACATCTGTGGCAGACGCGAGGACCCTAGAAGACCAGAAAGCACAAGTTCTGGAGAGGAGCCCCATCTGCACATGGCACACTACTGTGCATATAGGAAGAGAGATTTAATAGTTCACAATCTGTTGTATGTGATGGTATCATCCTGCCCTGACAGTTTTGGGTCAAGGACACAGAAATCAAAATGTAAATTAACACACAGTGAATGATAAGGGGAAAAAATGCTATGCAGAAATTATTAGATGAAGAGATTATGACAAAGGAGTCAGATTCTATTAGGACACTCATAGTAAGGTTCTCAAAAGATGCAATACAATTTTTTTTTAGGGAATACACAATGGTGAAGCTTAAGAGATTTCAGTATAAATATTTTCTCTCCTTTCAATCCACACATCACCTTTTCAGTTATGTTCCATTGTGAGTTTTATGTTTAAGAAGGCTTCAAATATTAAAGCTGAAGACACAATCAAAACAGACAGCATTTTTATGAGTTTTATGTGCATTCAATGACAAGTTGTAATATTCATGTATTTCTTATGCCTATCAAAGTGGAATCAAACTTCAGCATATTTCCATAAAAAATGGAAGGATCAGTTTTGCTACGTGTCAGATTTATCTCACATATTTCAATACATGGGGACTTTTTTGGGCTTCAGCAGCTGTAACGTATAGATTGTATTAGAAACAGATTCCAATTAAAGAACAAAAATCACAATCATATTCATACAAATTCTGTTTATGATATTATGGAGAGTATCCTTGGAAGGTTATGTTCTCAGCTCAAAAATATAAAAAAATTCAAGGTGTAAAAATTTTCAGGATCCTACTGGTAATTTATTAATAATTTCATCAATATTGATGGTAATTTGGAAAAAAAATGAAATTAAGTAGCAGATGCAGCAGTAACGCAATCATAATGAGATTTAAACACACATATATTTAAACACACATAGGATCAAAAGAGACAGTTACCAGTCAAACAGCAAAGAAAGAAAACACCTCACAATATCAGGAGAAGAACTCATCTTCAGTCATGAGCAGTTAATAAAATATATTGCTCTACGTCATTAGTTAAAATATTGAAAGATTAACTATGATAGAAATTAAAACATTTAATTTTATGTTTTGAAATTAACATAGTAAACTGCAGCATTGCCTTCTCAGGAAATGAAGCAAGTTTCTAGTTTTTCCCCAGTTCTGATTTTCATGGTTGTTTATTCAAAAAATAAATGGCACACCTAGTTATACAACAATAGGAGCTTTTAACAGCTAAGTACAGCTTCTGGTCATGACTGACTCAAGGCTGAAAAGCTTGAGAAGCCTAAATTTTCTAGGAGTTCTTGTGGAAGAATGTGTTTTGTTAACTTCTAAGAGCAAAAGATGAGAAAACGGAGCCAACACTGGAGAATTAATGAAGGCTCAATTTGTATTTGGAAAGGCACCTGAAAGGTGTCATCCATTTCCAAAGCTTAATAGTTGAAAATGCATATTGCTTTCTTTTAGCAGAAATCCTGCAATGCCATTCTTAATTTTCTTTGCTTCATTTGGCCGCAGTAAGTTCCTGCTTCTCAAAGAACCAATTTTTACCTTCTCTTGTTGTTTGGGTACTGTCCTCGTTTGTGATAGTGTTCTACTTCAACTCTAAATCCAGACACTGGATTTAGGAAAGTCATCTGCACACCCTGATAGAAGCATTTACTTGTTGCTGTTGCAACAAACTGAGACCTAGAATTTGTCCTATATCTCAGGCCCATGTGTCAAAAAATTTGTTACTACTACAGTTTTATCTATGGATGAAGCACTCCAATTTTGAAATGATTACACCCACAGTAAAGGGGATTACTCATTGTTTTAATTATCCCAATATAGTTTGTTGGGTTCTCCCCCCTGGTTCCCCTCCCCCTGCTCCCTCATCACATGGCATCCAAGTCCTGTCCCGATTGGCTTGTTCAGGTTCCCCGGGGCCTGGATAGATTGGGCCTTGTGAGAGGCGAGGAACTCTGGGCCAGGCCACCATGTTGTGAGGGTGGGAGAGAAGAATAAAGAACATCCATGAACATCCACGCAATATCGTGTCCCTGATTCTTCCACGGGCTCGGGTTGTCTCCCAGGGAAAGTTGCAAACATAGTTAGCTATAATTTATGTCAATAATGTAATTTATATAGGTAGGAAAATCTTTATTGTACCATTTTGAAGCTGTGACAAGAATGGAGGGGGGAATCAAACAAGGGTAAATACAGGGTTTGCCTTAAAAAGGATATATCAGGACAAAAAATAAGTACAGATGAAATTCTACACTTTAATTGCCGCAGACTAAACTAAAGAAAAGTTTCAAAGAAATGCAGAAACATTTTGGCAGTCTGTCAAAAATATCTAACATTTACAAGAGCCAGCTGTATCTTGCTAGGATATTTTTCTCCCCTTCCAAGATGCTTTACCCCTCAATGCTGACAGATTTACCCCCAACATCATGGCATTGCTTCCTCTTTTACATGCAGAAAGGAAACAAGCTGTTTTACCAGCTTAGACTGAGCTAGAAGTCGGGAAATAAAACTTCCATACCATGTTCCATTTTAATCAGATACAGTCACGCTATTCAAATAGGAAGAAATTTGCTATAAATTAGCCATTTTCCTCCCACATTAACTGTCAGACAAAAATAATTGCGTTTTGCAGCCATTCTCACTATTGGTTTTGGGTTTTTGCCAGATTGGAGACCTGTCTCAAAGAATTGCACTCCAGCTACAGTATACCAGTTCAATCCTAATGAGCACTGGGGAGAAGATAGGAGCAGCCAGCCCCTCATTCCTGTATAGAAGTGCTTTGTTCTTAGGCTGTTAAAAAAAACAAAAAACAAAAAACAAACAAACAA
>WEIT01013806.1:20808-39424 GCA_013389985.1 Dryoscopus gambensis | reverse complement strand
TGTTTGTGATTAAACCCCCCGTCATATCATGTTCCTTTTTTAGAAACCGTGTTAGAAATCATGAGCCATCTACCAAAGTCACAGTGTTGGCTTAGATGACCATTAACTAACCTGATGCTGCCTTCCAGCTGAATTTAATGTATACTTTGATCTTGTTACCTGCTGATTCCATAAGGGTTTTCTGTTAATGAATAGGGAAGTCCTGACTTTTATACTGAATGTATATTGAATGTAATGTTAGTATGTTTTCTTTGAAAATACATGCAACGTCTGAAAACACATTCAGTAGTTGGAAGTAGTAATTGTTAAGGAAATATGTTCTCTTTTGTTAAGGTGAGACTTTAAGAATGCTTTTGAATTAAATCTCAACACTGTGATTCATCCTTTTTGAAAAAGGTGAGTGAGAATGATAAAGGATTGCCGTGAAAAGATTATTTCACTAGATTCTACAGACGATGCAGAGAGCTGGAAGAAATTTAATAAACATTATGAGAATAGAAAGAAAAAGAAAAAAATTAACTTCAACTATTTCAGATTATATAAAAGTTTTGAGTACAGATAAATATGCTCTTCCCAAGATAAGCTGCATTTGCACTAATGATATTTACTACCTATTTCTTAATTTTAAAAAAATAATTATTAAAGATGCTAAATCTCAAAGATCTAAATAGGTTAGATATAGTTTATAAAGAGTTTTTTAAAATCTGGGTCAACTTTGAGTTAAATGCTTGCTTATAGGAGGCTGTTGTATATATTTGCTTCCCTTAAAAAGAAGACTGCTTTCACAATGAATGAAAATTGCACATTTCTTCATTGTTTTTATTTTGTTAATAATGGTTTCTTGAAGAAAGAATTTGAGGTTATTTTATATTTTAATCTCCTTCACTGTTAATATGGTATTCTTAGGCTGAGTAGTTGATACATTTAATTGGTCCAAAATATGTAATGTTACAATACTACCAAACCAGACAAGCAAGAAGAAAACAAAATTAAGTAATTTGGAGTTATTAATATAGTTAATCTTTTGACAAAGTATGTGTGTGAGGAAGGTCCAGTAGCTAATAAGTTACTTCTGGTTTTGCTATCCAGCCCCTCACACATCTCTTTCCTTGCAGGTTGGATTTATTTTTTTGCTATTTTAATGATGAAGTTTGACAAAATAGAAAGCGTTCAACTCTTCCTAAATTTCCTAAAAACTGTAACAGCTCACCACTTTAATTTTTTCTATGCCAGGTTTCTCTGAGCCAAGATGTATAGGAATACATGATCCTTGGCAGTAGAGAGAAGGATTTGAAGTTGCTGTGAAGCTCTCTGAATGAGAGGCCAAACTGTGTAACATTACATTCTAGAATCAAGTTAAATCAATCTGTGCATTTGGATTGCATCAATGTGGCCATGAACAGAATTTATGGATGAAATTTTCAAGGCTCTGTGTTATATACTGTGTGGTTTCATCCTTCAAGTTTAGTTTATATAGCATGAAGGTAAAGCAGAGGTGAAAAGAGAGTTGTTGTTTATTCTCTTCTAGCATGTTAAGTGAGAGGCATCAAAAAACAAGCTTAAAACCAAGAAAGTGATGTAACTTCTCTTACCAATTTTGAGTTCTACTAAAAGGTAAAAAAAATTTTAAAAGGACTGACAAATTCATAGGAGAAAAAACTCATGCAGAATTTTTAAATACAGTGGTATGATTGCTGCTATAGGATGGTTTAGTGGGAAATAAATATGAAAAAATAGTAAATACTGTACTGTAAATATTAACAAATTGTCACACAGTGCTCAGGATCATGGACTTTTGGTATGGTCACATTTGCTGTGTGCAGGACAAGACCAGGTACGTGTTTTAAAATACATTATTCTTCTTTATAAGTAAAAGACCACTGTTTGAAAACCATATTTATTTTGTTGGCAGTTGTCATAAATCTGAGAAGCATTACAATAACTAGTCTAGCAGAAAGCTTGATATTTGGACATGTTGGTAGTAGATTGTATTGGTAGTGATTCTGTATTCACTTTGGCTATCTTCTGCAGGAAGAATACATAAAGAATAAAGAGGCATTATTTCACTATCTGTGAGACTTGAATAATTTTGAGATTTCATTTGTATAAAGGTATTGCATATCTGCTTGGTTATATAATATGCAACATGAAGATTAATCTGTCATTTTTTTTTCCATATTGAAAATGAAGAAAAATAGGAACATCTTGTGAAAATGCTTCCTGTTTCTGCTAAAAACTTCCTGGTGTGGTAGGGTAGACAGACACTTGCTGATGCTCCCATGAAAAGAAAAAAAAATAGAAACACAGAATTCCTCTCCCCCCCCACCCCTCCAAAATTATGTTTAGATTGATCTCCTGGTACTGGAGGAAAACTGCATCCTGAGGGCCTGAAAGGTCTAGATCAGGAGTTTGCATGAAAAAAAAAAGCATGGTGGCTTTGCTCTGATTTTTTTTCTTTTTTTTCCTGAGGACGTAACCATATGAATCCTACATATCTAACATGTAAATTACAAAGTATAAAGCATTCTCCCATCCACTGATTTGATTTCAGGCAAGCTTATTTATTTATTGTTTTAACAGCTGCTTCAGAAACTGTTAGGGAACCTGAGACTGTGGTTTAAACTCTGTTTTGTAAATCTGGGCTAAACATCCCAAAGCAGACAACATATGTTCAAAATATTCTGGATGTTCCGTGTTGCTGTCTGCTTTGTTTGTGAACACAGATCTTGGGAAAAAAAATTATGACAAGTTGATCATATGAAAGTTTTGCAGGCTGGCAAAGTCACACAGCCTAAATCAATTCTGTGCACTTATATAATTAGAAAATTAAATCTATTTATAAAGGTATTCCCATTGTGACATTTTTCCACATTACGCTAATAAAATCCCACTAAAAATTCTTGTGCTATACTTGAACAGGTATCTGGATGATTGAAAGACTGCTATTTGGCTGTATTGTATACACTGTTTGCCATTTACATTGGACTCTATTTTCACTATGGTCTATTATAAAGGTTTATCTTTGTTACAAACACTTGGCTCTTTGATGGCTCTTGCACAAAACAGGAGAACATTTTAGAATGAGCAGCCAATTCACAGTGTAGAGTGCACTCACAGCTGGATGGATTAAGGAGGCAATGGGAAGCCCCACAGCGCAGGTGAGTAGCGAGCAGATGAGCAGCATTCAGCTGAGCCTTTGTTGTCTTAAAATCTTTATTTTAGCTAAATGAGAATCAGGAGTTCGTAAAATTACAGGCTGAAACCTGATCTTGATTGGACATACCATCTTGGCGTACATCTGGTGTCCTAGAAATCTATGTTGTTGTTTTCAAAAAAGCCACAAAGAACTAACTAAACAGTCCTTTTTTTTTTTTTCCTGCACATAAGGGAAGTGAGCTCCTTCTGCTTTATCATGCATAAATACAACCAAAAGTACATTCAGAGCACTTGGTCTCATCACATTATTCTTATTTGTCCCTTCATCGTAGAACTTGGGGCTTAAGTGAATGACACAAGTGACAGATGGTACAGCAGTGCAAAGGGTACCATTTACGAAATGTATCAGTCAAGCAGTGGGGAAGAGATAGGTTTGTAATGCCTGGATTGTCTGCATTATTTACATATCCTAACAATGTGCAGGACAGCTGGGGGCAACAGGAAACAGGGGTTTGAGAGTGCACTGCTCACATTGCTTCCTTCAGCACATTCCACTTGGGAAGAACAATGAAAGCCTTTTGGAAGATTTAGTAACTGACTTGCAAAAGAAAAATATCAAAACATGCTAGAGGTATGAGAAGACAGCCCTTGAAGGGGAAAGAGCAAAAATGCCTTTTATCTATTGTCTTGCTGGACAGTGAAGGCTCAGTACTCTGTTGTGCTCATGAAGGGACCTGGTATTTCTCTTAGGAGATTAAAAGATTGAGATAGCTGCAAAATGTTTCATATCCAGCCTGATGCAAGTTACCCCCTTGACAGGTCCAGTTGTAGTTAATGTAATGTATTCATCAATGTGGAATGAATTCCTTAAATAAATGTTTAAATAAAGAAGGGGGGCTTGATCCTTCATGGCTTTTAATAGCAATAATTCCTTCCGTTTCAGAGGTGCCTCCTTTAGTAGCTGTGCTGGTACTCAAGGCAGCAGAAACAAGTACTTTGTCTTATGTATGGAACAGACAGAAGATGGTCTATTGAAAACAGTGCTTTTTAATACATTCTTGTAACAACTGAGAGTTAGACAATTTTTTTTCAATTGCTGTGTATACTTAAAGAATCTTTCTTTCAAATAACTTATTTGCCTGAACCTACTCTTATACTAGTTCAGCCTGGTAATTCTGGGCTAGCAGGGGTTCACAATTTTATGTGTCATTATCAGTAGATATTAAGGATAAGTAATGATTTTTCTGATTTTAAAAATAGAAAAGGAGTGCTGCAATATGTAGAATTATGTAGAGTCCTGAGTTGTCATAAAATCAGAGTGAACTGTGAATTCCATCTATAAACCTACAGCTCTATGTAGAAGGAGATTTGGGTTAGGCCAGCTTTCTTAAAAATATTTCTTCCTTTGATTATGGTTGTACTTAATGTTTAATATATACATTCAGATTATGTAGCTATTTGAACACTGACATATTACAGTGGCATTGCTTACTCAGACCTGAGAAGGAATTTGGAATTAACCAAATTTGTCTTAAACTCCGTCAGGCTGGTGCTGTGACCACTGCCCTGGGGAGCCTGTGCCAGTGCCCAACCACCCTCTGCGTGAAGAACCTTTTCCTAATATCCCACCTAAACCTCCCCTGACACAACTTCAGGCCGTTCCCTCAGCCCTGTCACTGGTCATCAGAGAGAAGAGATCAGGGCCTGCCCCTCCTTTTCCCCTTGTGAGGAAGCTGTAGACTGAGATGAGATCTTCCTCAGTCTCCTCCAGCTGAACAGACCAAGTGAACTCAGCTACTCCTCATACAGCTTCCCCTCAAGGCCCTTCACCATCTTTGTGGCCCTCCTTTGGATGCTCTATAATAACTTAATTTATATAGTATTATAAACTTATAAAATCATTGGGGTTTGGGTTGTTTTTTGTTTGATTGATTGTTTGTTTTGGTTTTACTTTTGTAACAGCAATTTCTGGTAGCGTGATCTTTGATACAGAACTCCTTGAATCTCTTGGAATAAATATTGACTGTGTGCCTGGATGTGGAAGACATATTTGATGTAGGAATAGTCATCCATAAGTCATCCATGACACATGAGTGTGTTTATCATGTTCTCAGATTCTTTGTTACCATAGCTGAAAGTCATACCTCTTTTCAGTGATAATTTGTTCTCAAAGTAGTCTCAAACAAATTTTTATTTGAAATTTGAAAAAAAATCAAGTTTAAGAAATGACTAAGATGATAAAGACTTTTAAATAATATGTCAACATCAAAAAAGCCAAAATATTGAGAAAAAGAAAATGTAGAGGTTGAAACATTAATGTCAGAAGAATATTTATTTAAAATGTTCTATTATAGTTACAGAGAGGGAAGCAAGTAAAAGATAAATGGGCAAAGTATAAAAAATTTGCAATATAGAACACCTTTAGTGACATTTAGATCTCATTGATTTTAAAACTTTTTTTAGTAATTATGCCAGTAGTTTTTACTTACACATCTTCAGCAGAGTTGCAGTGATCACATCTTTTTTGTTCTATGGCAGTGCTCACATGAAAACCCAAAATCTTAAGGCTGACTGAAGGAAGTTAAATATTATATTCTGGACCTGACTGGAAGCATATACTCTGAGTCTTAGTCTTCACTCTAAATGATCAAAAGCTTTAATTAAATTTGTTTCCTTGATGAATGGAGTCAACAAGATAAAGTAAAAAACCCAAATGATCTTCCTCTTCTACCTATTCATACTTGATGCTCTCACTGTGACTGCTTTTATATTTTTAATTCACAAATTTTTGTAAATTAGATAACATATTTTTCCTACCCCTTGTTTTTCCTCTCTATAGGTGTAGCCAACCAAATTTATCAACATATAAAATGCATAACTCAAAAATCACGTATTTTGTCTGTATTTTATTCATTAGTTTTTCGTGTAAGCATCTAATAGATCATTTTTCTGAATACTAAAGAATTTAAATACAACATAATGCTCTGCATAAAACATTTTTAGGAATCACTTTTCTTACTAAGATTCTGTAGAAGTCCATATAATCAACACCGGAATTATAAATAAACCTGAGCTTGCTTAATCAAGTGGGAAGCTGTTTTCAGAGATCTAAACCCTTTATTGATCATCAGATTTTATTTATAATAATGGAGCCCCAGTTCGATTTTTTCCTTGAGCTTTACTACAACATACTGATGTAGACAGAGATGTGATTTCTAAAGTTAGACTGCATGGACCATGCAAGATGTCTTTGGGAGATATTTTTGCCTGTTCAATAGGCCCGCTGTTCCACAATTCATAAACAGGGGAGAACACAGAACTGATATATCCGTGAAAATAAGATTATGAAAAATGTTTATGAAATTGAAAAAATCTGACATCGTTTTACACTTTCTAAATTCTGATGCCTCAAGTTCATCAATCCCTCAAAAATACTATTTTAGAGTGACTTTTGAGTAATTTAATTTTTTCCCCAATATAAAGATAATGCTTCCTTCCTTTTAGTATAACCTTACATAGTTTTCCTGGTACTCTTTGCTCATATATAGTTATGTTATTACTTAATGTAGCTAATAGTTTATCTCTCATTTACATCAGGGGCATTGAAAACCAGGGGGACTAGAAACCAAATTTCTTTATGCCTTCTTGGTTATTTCAGGTTTTTTCATCTGTGGTTTACTTGAGTTTCTACTGTAATCTATCTAATGATACATATGAACGCCTCATGCCATTTGAGAGAAAGAGAAAGTTTCCTTTGAAAAATGTCTTTATTCTTCTAGTTTACAGCACAGTTGATATGTCCAAGTCTATTTGCTCTCTCTACAATAACATCTTAAACTGCGCCACGTTAGAGAATCAAGCTGGCACGTCTGCAGTTGGGCACTATGAACAATAATACATTCATAGCTGGATGCTTCTATCTGTCAGACCAAGGAAATTAAACCAGTACTCATCCCAGTCTGGTTCTAAACTCCAGTTTCCCTTTACCCTCTTTTGAAAACATTTTCCATCGAAAAATACTTAAATTGGTGTTGATTTAGGTGTACGGTAAAGCAATGTAAAATGTTCAGCTCCTCAGCTCTAATCTCTTTTTGTTCAGTTTCATACTTATGGCCTGAGTTTTGCTGAATAACCAGTTCTAAGCCTCAAAAGAAAACTCCATTGTAATCAATGCATTCCATGAAATAGGTTAGCTAAACCATGCTAAATATTCTTAATTTTAGCATGAAACACAAACTGCATTTAATGCCTTTGAAACAGGAACTTGCTTCCTCTTAATGAAGTTAGACTGCCTTTGGCCTAAAATAGCAAACTGTAAAGAAAAAATATCATCTCTTTTAGAAGAAATAGCTATATTCAATTTGTATTTGACTGTTCAGGCTTTTAGCTGGTAAAAGTTCAAAGTGAGACACCATCTTAGTTTCTTGAAAATATATGACTCTCATTTAGAGCAAAATCTTTCCTCCCCCAACATTTATTTGGTTTCTATGTTAAAGAAACCGTGGCATAAATCTTGCAGATGCTCATTTGATTTCATTTGACTCTCATCATTAGGATGTTTTTACACTCTCTCTTGCTCTCTTCCTTTTCTTCAGAAACCCACTTTTATCCAAACAGTCGGATTCCTATAGTGCCCTACTTGCCAGAGATCATGCAGAGACAGATGAGCAATGCAGGGCATGTATTTTTCTTTTGAAACAGGTGAACCAAGTCATATGAGCTCCCTATTACAAGTGACTAGACTTTCTACATTCTCAAAATTACTCAATTTTTTTTCAATCTCATCACACTTGCTCATGAAAATTATAATAGTTAATTATATTATTTAAGACAGATTAATTTAAGACAGACACTATTATTTACGACAGAAAATAATTTGATTTGTATGAAAATAAACCCTTAACCTTTCCAAATTACCTCAAATCAGTATACCTGGAGAAGTGCAGAAAGCACTGAAAGTCAGCATTGCATTCTTTCCGCACCTTTTACTAAATAAAAATGTATAATTTTGCACTGTTTAAATAGTGTAAACCAGAATATTCTGAATTGGACGAGACCCATAAGGATCATCCATCTCTTAATTGTATGGCCCATACAGAGATCAAACCTGCAGCCTTGATATTATCAGCATCATTCTCTAACCAACCCAGCTAATGTCAGGATTGTTTTCACACAAGTTCACGCTTATCAGTTACTGAGCTTTGTGATAAGGAGATTTCAGTCACAACTTAAAGCAGGTGAAATATTCTAGCTCATAGTCAGAATCAGCAATTTGAAGATAAAATGCTTTAGTTTTGTATTTTCCAAGCCTATTGTTCTGTGAGATATAGACAAAAGTACATTTTTATGTGTTTTAGAACTCTCATCTTTGAAAAGGAATGCTGTTAAGCAAGATATTTCAAAGTAACATCTAGATTTTGCCTTCTAACACCTTACTATACAATTTGGATTTTGAATACTGCATTTCCTCACTCTACAGAGTGGATAGACAGAACAAAGGAATTGCAGTGAAAGCGGTCTGTGTCTATTGGATATTTAACAAAATTATGTGTCTCTGTGTTCATAATATAAAGTGTCTTTTTGTTGAATTTCCTTTGATACATTTGCACTAATTGGTGACAAATGAGAATCATGATTCAGTTCCAACAGTGCTTTAAAATACTTTTCCTTTTACAAGAGCATGCACAGATTTTAAAAGATCTTATGGAATGTGAAATTCCCATGTCTTCTGCAAAGCCACAATACTTGCTTTATTTTTTCTTCTAAATTTTTTGTTGTTATTTTTATCCTTATATTTATAGTATATTGTACAGTTTTTTTCTAAAGTAAGAACTCTTCTTAAATCATGACTAGCATTTCCAATCAGCCAGCAATAATGAATTCTAAGTAATTAAAATAAAGTCAAGACTAAACTGAACTATATTCATACTTTATATACATCAATATATGTATATTTAATATTCTGTATGAGAATACAACCCAAAAATTTCAAAAAGCAACATTTGTCTTCTACATTTTTGCTGCAATGTATTCCAGTACAAGCTTTGATTTCCAAACAGCTAGAAAGTTAAGGTCTACCACATTTCAGTTATTCAACCTCTTCTTTTTAATCTTGATATAGGTATGTGCTATATACACGGAGTAGATGTAGAAGTTTAGAAGACATGAGCATATTTGAACAGATTCTGTTAGTACAAAGTGCACAGCAACTGCTTGGCTTCATTTTTAAATCCTTCTAACAATTCATATGACGTAAAAGACTCAGAAGGTGTGACATTTAAAAGATTTGATTTAACCATGAGCTAAAGGCTTTGACTATACAGTTGCTAAGATCTCTTTTTATTCATGGTGGGCTAAGGATCTGTAACATGCATGAAAATGGGACATTTAAAAATCATTTGATACCGTTGAGCAACATCTGCTCCTGAATAACTTTGTGCCATTCTTTAATAGCATGGGGGAAACAGGAAATCAAACTCAAAGTATTAAAAACTTTTAATCATATACTTATTATTCTTTACTTTGGACAAATCTGTCATGCTTGTGGATACCTAGTAGGTCAATGGAGGCTCAGCAAGCTCTTTCCGTCGTGTTTAGTTCCTAAAAACATGTTTGTTTTAAATTTTTCATTTGTCTATGATTAAAAAAACCTCTGAGATGTACCACAGGAAAAACTTATTTTTCAGAAAAAAATTACATTTTTTCCAAATCCATTGCAAAATATTTCTTAATTTGTCCGAATAAGCTTGTCATCTCAGCTTTTTAAATCAGCAACTTATAACAACCATGATGACCCTCATCCAGAAAAACAAGAATAACCAAATTAAACATGTTAGAGAATGAATATTTGTTCTTTTGGACAACTTTAGGGCTTGTAAAATTATTTTCAACTACCAGCTATGCTAATCTTCTTGGGTCAAATGAGAATGGATCATGAAAACAACTTAAGAGATGTTGAAACTGACTCCAAGTTTCCTTTACAGAATTATGCTTTTTGCAAAGATTCAGTCAATTAGCCATGGTAAACATGGTAATTGGAAAGGACATTCCTTTTGTATTATGCAAAAAATAGTGTGAACTGGAATTCACTGTGAAATATATAATTAACCCAAAGAGTGCAGTTTATCTTTTCTTAATATACTGTGCAACTTAGACCTAAAAAGTGCTTTTCCACTCCTCCCCTTGTTTACTATTTACACTCAAAACAGATAGAAGTTAGTGATTTGTTACTGGTAAGTATGACATAGTTTTTAATAAGTACATGAAGTGCAAAAAAAGATATGAAGTGTACTGCAAAGCCAGAAAAGAGCACTGCTGTTTGGTTGCTTCTTGCTTTTATTTTTTATACCGTACTATCCATATTATTATACTGAGATTAATTTGTTTAATAAACCATAAAGAAGATTCATATATATTGAAATCAATGACTGCATTCTATATGTCAGTTAGCTTCATGACAGTCTTTTAAAAAGAAAAAAGACCCAAACAAACAAAAACTAACCACAAAGAAACCTCAACCAAAACACAAAAGACCCCACCAAACCCAAACCAACCAACAAAACCTTTTTTGTAGTTCCTTTTATCATAGATGACTTTGTGCATAACAGTTTTCTCAAGACAGAAAACTATTCTAAAATATTGAAAATTTAGCACTTTATAGTTAAACTAAGTGGATGCAGGCAATGGTAAGATTCTTCATTTTCTCCCATTCACTTTGAGGACTTCAGTGTTGAAAAAAGTACACATTTTTATAGACAAAAACACACTGGCTCTTGGCCAGAAGAGATCTAAAATCCTTTGAGATAACTAGTCTAACTCTTCAGTCTAATTAAGATGTCATCCTTGTCAAAAACATTATGTGTCTGCCTTTTTTCATCCTTCAGCCTACTGTATTTAAAAAAAAAAAAAAAAAAAAAAGGAAAATTCAACAGTTAATACCCCCTGGACCAAATAGCACTCCTGGCAAAATGTTCTTGACATCAAAACAAGCTTGGAACTTTCTTCCAGACAAATAGATCTGCACCTTTTCAGCCCCTCAGTAGCACATGCGTTAGCTGAGCCTTTGGCTTTGCTTTCACCCCTATCACCCACTGTTTCAGAAGTGATACATGTCAACTTAGTAAGAAAATTAAAGCAAACAATAGAGAGTTCAAACTTGCTTTTTTCCTTGTCCTCTGTAGTGAGAATGCTTGAATTGTTCAAAACATACAGCTGACCCCCAGAATTCAGCTTCTGGAGATCTGCTATCATCTGAGTTCTAAATGAGCCATTTTAACACAAAAGTATTTTTGGTGACATTCCTATGGCCATATCTGACCATGGCATAGGTGAAAGCTTGCTTTTTCCCAATCTTCAGTTCAGACAACATCTCTTAACTAAAGGAAGTGAATTTTATACAAATTGAGAATCCATTCTTTTATTGTCAAGATCCCTTAAGTGTCATATATGGAAAATTATTCCTTGTAAACTGGATGTTTAAGGATTCTGACATAGTTTAATACTATAAATTCCATAGTCTGTATAATATCACATGTAAATGAATTCCACGGGTTCTTTACTCATTTTACGAAAATCAGTTTGAAAGTAAATAAAAAGACTGTATTCTTTGGGCTCTTCACAGATTTTTTCTCTTTCTCTCTGTTAATTAAATCCCCCTTTGAGTGAACAAAACTTATCATTTGTGTGGATTATTGAAAATATATGTTTCAGACGATTTTCCTAACATGTCATCAAAAATCTACCTGATTCTTCCTTTCATTTTATCATATGAAAAAAATTTAATACATGCCAATTTGATGTAATGACCTGCCATATGCTTCTATAACTGAATTAAACCACACCAACGATCAAAGCTTTCACAATCTTTCCCTGATCCTTAATATTCCTTCTTTTTGGTCTTCCCTTACAACTCAGTGCTGTGTGGTGAGCAGAATTTTATTGAACTCTCACCCTGAATCTGACTTTGTTTTCCTGGATTGTCACAATAGGGAGAGATTTTCACCTTTTTTCAATCTATACCTGGGGAGCAATAATAAAATTACCTAAAAGCATGATGAATGTTTGAGTGTTATGTGTGACAGGCCAAGTTAATATACAAAGTTCTTTTTGTTATCAGCTTTGACAAACATGTTCATTCTGGCTGATACTCCTAAGATATTTGCGCAGTTCATCAATCTCAGAAACAGATGCTATATCAAAACTGAGATGAATTAATTAAGATTTGGCATATTAATATTTCCAAATACTGAAAATTTAAAAGCGGACATTGAAAGTTCAAAATTTAATAACACTGACCTAGAGGAACTTGGAGAAAAATTGTTTCTTTTCTCTCAACTAAAAGAACAAGGTGGGATTTTTTTTCAAAATAACTATGTCATCAGGTTTTGTATAGTAACAGCATAATCTGTTTCTGAGCTGGAGGTATTATGTCTGTGACAAAGTTTGCAAGCAGAAAGCCAATAAACAGATTCCAAATAGAGCCATTACTTTTTCCTTCTTTACTGGACTGTTTCTCTTAATGATTGTGCTCTCTGCTCAGCAATACCAAGCACCAGTTTTATGTTATTTATAGTAGAGGTAGTTATCTTGGGACATGCTATAAACTACACCTCTTAAAGGAAAGAAAGACAATGTAAAATCTGTTATAGGAAACAAGATGTCTGAGGATTAAAGAGAGGGAACGAGGAGACAGAATTAGAGGGACTTCAAACTTGTTTTTTTGAAGATGATATATTGTAATATATTTTCAGCGTGAAGACAGTTCATTAGTTTTTCATTTATTGTTAACTTCCAGGCCTGAATAAGAACAAAAATATGAATGCTAGACATCTCTAACAGCCAAAACTAAAGATAACGCCCGCCTAAAATATATGCAAGGTTTGTTCTTAGGAAGCTGAAAAAGCCTGTCCCAAAATAATTGGCTAGTAATCAATCTTACAACTTTTTCTAAACTTAATCTTTTCTTATTGTAGTAATCTTTGTTCCAGTAATGCCAAATAGATGCTGCACATGCCTCATTCACTGAAATCTACAAAGCTCTTTAAAATAATACCATCACTAGAGTCTCTATTACTGCGTGAGCCAGAGGAGTAAGATAAAACAAAGTTATAAAAAATCTAGTTCAGAATTTTGGATTCTTTGCCCAGCTATGTCAATAAATCACTGTAAAAGTTACAGAAGTCATTTAGGTTATGGTCTTCCTTGACAAATTTTAAGTAATTAATACTTAGGAATTAAGCTTCTACCCTAATTGAGTCTGTAGCCTTTCCTTATAGTCAGTAGAGATATATGAGCACATCCTAAAGACAATTCATTAGGTTTCTTTGAAATACATGTATTCATATGTAATATGAAATCCTCACTGTAGTTTCCTGGTTTTCTGCCTTAACTGTAGAATGAGCTTATCCACCCAAAAGTTATGCAACGCTAATTCTGTCCATAAGCATATAGTGCCTCTATTTTCATCCACCTAAAAGGAGGCAAAAATTAAGAAGAAGCAAGCTTAATATTCACTGCAGAAATATTTGGATGTGCCAATATAAATGAATTCCAAAGCCTTCAGCCTTTCTGTGTGAAAGAGGAACTGAGGTGCCTATCTATGTCAGAAGCTGCCCTATGATATAACCTGCACTTTGTACTTCTGTACTTCAGATATATAACTACTTCAGAACTTAATTACCAAAACTTCTANCTGCTTGGATCTTCCCCCCCTCCCTTCCCCCTTCCCCTTCCCTCTCCCTTTCCCCTTCCTCCCCTCCCCCTTGCCAGCTCTGGACCTGAAATAAACCTGACTTCACCATCAAGGAGATACTGTGTTTCTCTTACGGCTTGCTGCTGCTTGCAAAGGTGTAGCCCAGAGACACTGCATAAGCCCGGTAAGCTGCTTGCAGCCCTCCTTCCTTCCAAGGACCCACCGGGAATGTTGCCCCTGACCACAGCAACACTGGGGCACCCATAGATTCTGACGAATTTACTGCTGTATCCAGATGCTGTTTGGAAACCCTGTATCTTTGTATTTGCTTAAGTTTCTCTCTGCTGAAACATGCTACTGTAAGTTTTTAGCCCTCCTCTTGAACTGAACAGAACATGCTATATTCTGCAGGTAACTGTAGTTTAAAGATGCAAGCAGTACGTTATTTGCTGTGACTGTTGGGACTTATGTCCACATCTGTAACCAAAATCAATACTCATGCTTATCTATTCCTCTTTCCAGAGACCTCTTTATTTATAGGTGATAAAATTCGGTGCTAGGTTTAAAAGGCCCTGAATCTCAAACTTAATTAAAGCATCTGTTTATCACTGAACATAACAAGCCATAAGTTATATAGATGTTTCAGTTTATTCTGCACTACAAACATGTCACTTTGATCGATATGGATTTGGCTTCTCTTGTGTACAGGAACAGTCTTGAAAGTGACAGCTCACATTTTTTTTCAGCACAACAGTAGGAAAACTTGATGAATATTTGTCAAACATGATTGACTGGGGGGAGATTTTCAAAGGCACAGGTGCCTGATGCCTATTAGCTATCAGTGGAATGTAGGTGCCTGGCTCCTGTTTGTCTTTGAAAGTCTCCTTCCTAGATATATCAAAAGTCTTAGACAGAGTTATTTATCTGAATTGGAAATGACCTTCCATATATTTAAAAGGAGCTGAAATTTATCGAAAATTAAAAGGGACTGTGTAATAGCTTTATCAGTTATAAAGGTTAGAAATTCTGCTAGAGATGTGGAAAATTTTGTTGCAGGGATTTCCTACTGAAATTTAAATAAGTAAGAGCTGGAAGATATGATTTACAGGGAAAAGATTTAGGCTCTAAATCGGTGTAGAGAAAAACTAATTAAAGGAGTTGATTCACTTTTGCTAACCTGGAAATAGATCTTAAGAAAATTAAGTAAGCTAAAAAGAGAGCATAACCTGGAAAGGAGAGTAGTAAATTTCAGTTCCTTCAGGATCATCGTAATATTTTTTTACCGTGAAAAGAGTAGGATATTATTCTGGAATAATATAAGTTTTTTCTTCTGTGAGTGTTGAGTAAATAGATGGTACTTTAAAAATTGAAGCAATTTATAGCATATGCCTATAGAGTGACGGTAAACAACCTTTACTTATCTCGTTAAAGTGCAAATGGCATTACGCTGCAAGGCCTGGGATGGCCACTTTAACACCCTAATTGCTCACTTTTGTCTTTTCTTTTATTTGCCATCTTATGATTGCAAACATGAAGGGCCTTGGTTTTGTACAGGTGGGTTATTTTAAAAGATGACAGCTACCACCTTTGCATGACTGATAGTAGCTTTCATCCTGCCTTAGTATTTTTAGTACATCTAAAAGGTTTTGATCAGGCTCCCTATTTGGTAAGTGTTCCCTGTTGAGACTGCACAACCCTGCTCTCACCAAACTAAGTGTGAATCCAACAGATTAGGAACTGATGATGAGGAGGAAATGTAGGAACACTTCATAAATCTGGTTGACTGAAGGCAGTGAAAACAGCCCTCATTTGAATTCCTGAAAGTTTGGTGTTTTCATCTCTGTTAACCTTTCATCAGTCGATCTTTCTGTACATAACATCTGAGTTTATTTTTGTTCATAATATATATTGAGAAGAGACTAATGAAGAGTTAGTAGATATTATTTCTTTTAAAAATATTTTTTCTCAATTAAGAATGTTTTAGCCAATCACCAAAAATAAAGCCAGTTCCATGTGATTTGGCTCTCCATCCATTCTCTGTGACTAGAGCAGACTGCAGTGCAGGACTAATCCATTGGATGATAATTATATGAAAGTTATTTAAATTTGAAATTATTTATTAATATTAAGATTAAAGAGATCTATTTACAGAACTTTGGTTGTATTCTTAAATGAGAACCAAGTATGGAAACATAGTGCTTAACTGACTGATTCACTTTGTTAATTATGACTCATATGCCAGTTTTGAGCTTTTTGGGTTAATGGAAAGAGAATGTTTAGAGGAGATAGTATGACAAGAATTCCTATACTTCAGAGACTATTTTAATAGCTTCTAAATTTTCACTTTTTTCCTACCTAGAAAGGACCTTTTAAGTCTCCTTCTTACATCAGATGTCATCAAAAGTAACCCCTAAGGAATAAGAGTGAAAGTGTACAATATATTTCAATGAATTAAGTAAATTTACTATCTAAATATTTTTCAACATAATAACATTCAAATGCTTAGAGTACTTTCAGTAATGTACTTAAATACAGACTACTTACACTAAAATAAGATCAAAAAATTTCTTGCTTGTAGTACTGGTAAGTGTAATTCTGCTTGAGAGCTTTTTAAGTACTCACTGATGCAATTTTGGGTGGATTTGTCTTCCTCTTTAAGGTGATCATGAAATATTTTTTTCCCTTGTAGTTCAGCTGGATTGTGAGCTAACAGAAATTAGCAGAGACATGGAGTTTTTCTGAATGTTTTTGCGTGTGTTCAATGTCAGATAAAGATTGTTTGGAAGCTGGATTTGTGATCCGATGTTAACTTGAGAAAACTGTGTTCTGTGTCATCAGAGCTCCAAAGATGGCAAAAGCTGTTTTGAGAGCTCTTTGTGCAGTAGAGAGTTTTATTCTCTTCCTAATAAGATGAGCTATGTGATAAACTTTTTTTTTCTGTACTAACTCAAGCGTTTTAATTAGGTAAGTGATCCACAAGTTGCTTTTCAGCAGCATAAATTTCTTATCTTTATTTTTTCATGATAACAACAAATCAAGGCTCTGAGTTCTGAACAGCATTATAGTAGCCACTATACATGCATAAAATCTAGACAATTTCTGTCCTATTGGTCTTACAATGCATTATAAGGAAGCATAGTCTAGAACTTCGAAGAGATAAAGGAGAAAGCAAAACATGGAATCAGTCTATTTTAAGTATCACACCAATGTCTTGACTGCTAAACCATGTGTCTCTCAGTCTAAACATTTACTCTAAATTGAAACCATATTTATTTAGGACTGATTTGACCTGCTGCCATTTCTAAATTAATTTTTCAAATATTATAAAACTTAACCACATGGAGGTAAGGGGTAAGGAAGAGTGAAAAATGAAAAACAAATCAAGAACAAACAACTGCTAGGCTCTAATGCACCTGGGCCAAACAATGGTGATGTTATGTGAAACAGCAGTATATCCTGATGAGTTGTATACTGTCTTTTTGTCCAGCTACCTAAAGTGTCTTAAGTGCAGGACCTTACATTAAGAAACTGGCAATTATAACACTTCATTCTTGTTGTTAAGCAGTAGGTAATCACTTGGTGTAAGCAATTGTCTGAGACTTAAAAAAGATGAAGGCTTGTTAGGGTGGATGGGTAAATTGTACAGATCCTTCTTTTATGCAGCTAATCAAACTTTATCTTTGAATTGTTTGTTTGTTATAGATTTGCTGAGGCTGACATCCCTTAGTGAAAATTCTTGTGTTTATGAGATAACACAGCTGCTAGGCAAAAGGCAAAGATTTTAAAATGCTGTTGAGTTGAAATGCGGAAATCAGTTCATATAAAAATAGTTCCTCATGCTCACTCCACTGTGAAGTGTAATCCAAATATCAAGTTAAATCTTTTAGAGGCAGGGAGGGGGGGGGAACACACCAACCAAACAAAACCCCTCCTCTTCACTTAATTTCCTTCTATTCTCTCAAGAATATTGTCACATATCTGTAAGTTTGAAATATACTCTAGAAAAGGTTTCTGTTCAACTAAGCACGAACAAATTATCTTGAAATTATTGAGCTATGTGAGCATAACAATTTCTCATTAACTTACTGGAGTTTAGAAGAGGAGTAGGAATCACACCAAGAAGGAAATTATTTTCTCACAGGAACATAAAGGTGACAGATAAGCCAAACCATCCAAGGCCTTTTGAATCTTTTGTTCATCTATAACTACATAAAGACCTGAATAATGGCTGCACCTCATTTGACCTTTTCTTCTCATCCTCATTTATATTATATTCTGTTGCAATACCCTGTAATTCAAATTTTCTAGTAGAATTTAACAATTTTTGTTCTCCTTTCTGTATTCTTTGCTCAGTAAACATCTGAGGGGTTTGATCTGTTGGTTTTTTTTCTTTATTCTTCTCTGATATGGCCTCTTGTTACTGATGGATGAGCCCTTACAATGGAAAGCTTAGAGGAGATGGCCATGGACAATATAATTATGAAATTTGGGAAGGATGTGCAGAGTGACTGGTCATGGTTGTTGTAAAGGATACTGAAGTCACAGCACAGGAGACCAGAGGGGAGACTTTTCTCTCTATGAATGGCTATATTAGATGTTTGGTAACTGTTAATTCCTTCATTAATCAATTATATGCAAAAAAAATATATGTGACATAGAGAATTCAAACTGAGAAACAAAACAAAACACCTGTGAGGAGAGCAATGGTCTTGATTTAGTTTCAACCCATGTATCCTTTGGAGTGCTGGGTGTCTGACAAGTCTGGTGTCT
>WEIT01013806.1:0-16415 GCA_013389985.1 Dryoscopus gambensis | reverse complement strand
GACAAATCAGTTCATAAAAAGAATAGTCCTTTTAATGCACAGGATATGCTGGGTCTGGCATGGTCAGACATTCATTATTTGCACAGAAACACCTAAAATTTTTCTTAAGAGGGGAGACGCCCTCCACTGCAGGCCCAGTAAAACAGGCTAATCAGGGGCAGGTTTCATGTCTGTCTGCCAAGTTAGAAACAGAGCCAGTAAGTATGCCACATACCTCTGATGCATTCAAGTGTGCACCTGGTGTTAGTTAATTGGGTGAAGACTTTTTGCCTGTGGTGGAAAGGATTTAGTGACAGAAGATTTTTCTATTCTCCCACTAACCCTACCCACAATGAGAAAGAGAACATGATTGACTGGCCTATTTTTCAAGACTGTCTGGCTCAGGACAGAGGAATGTTCAAGGTTCAAAGGAGAGTTATTTGATTTACAAAAAATAAATAAGCAGATTCTAGGATACATAAGGCAAATAGAATTCTTCTCCCAAGTAAACCTTAAATTCTCACTGACATGGAAATGGAGAGTGGAGTAAGAAGATTCATTACAGTGATTTTATTGCTGATTTCTCCAGCAAGATGTTTGGAAGTGGGTAAAACACAGCTGGCTTCTTTTTCCACTGCATGTGTCCATACAGAGCATAGGGGCATGGCTACTGGAAAACAGCACACTGGTTTCTGGCAAGGATAATAAATAAATGACAGTGTAAAAACTTTCCTAGATTTAAAGCATGCTAGAAATATTTAACAAATTCGGATTTACAGCAATCATCTATTTTGGTTCTCTTTTACAAGACAGGAAATGGAACCACAGAGCTTTGAGGCCAGACCCTGCGCACTACTCTGCTCTGCAGAAGACCCTGTGCAGTGCAGAGGTTGCAAAGTTCTGTTCAGAGACCAATTGTGATTTATAGGTCAAAGGTATGGAGTCACATGGTAGGCAGCACAAATATGCTGCAGCTTCTACTGTACTGGAAGGAAAGCTGTGACCAAGCTAAGGTACAAAGTAATGTAGTTTGTGAAGGTAAAGGTTATTCCTGCCTCATGCCACTTTTCCAAGCATGTTTATTCATGCTTATAAATAGTGGGAAGCAATCATTCTGAGTCCTCTTGCTGAAATCAAACAGTAAAGCAGTAAGTGATTCAGCGCACTGACAAAATATGAAAACTTTCTGTTCCACCAGAAAAGGTGGGAAAGCTTAGTTCTAGCAATGGAATTGCAATTTTACTAAATTCTCATTAATTGTCAAGCTTATCTGTGTACTAACACATGGAGAAATATGCTGTGACATGAGCCGGAAGAGAATTCCAGACTTTTTAAAAATTTTATTTTTTAACGTTTCATGAGCAAGTGGACTACCATTGCAAATAAAAGAGCTTGATAATAATAAGTAACTGGGAGGGCTCTAGGGGAGATTTAGAAATAAATTATAATGATTGTTGATACTGAATTAGGAGAAGCTGTGGGCTCCCTCAAGAGTCTCAAGAGTCCCTCAAGAAATCTGGAAAGACTAGAAAGTTGGGTAATTACCAGCTGTATGAAATTTAACAGAAAATGCTGCATTTTTCACCTGGGATAGAGTAATCTTGCTTCTACATACAAAGAAGGGGACAAACATCTAGAAAGCAGCTCCACAGAAAGAGATCTGTGGTTTTGGGTTGATGGCAAGTTGAACATGAATAACGGGATGCGCCAGGAACAGCATCGCCCACCAGTCGAGGGAGGTGATTGTCCTACCCTGCACTGCACTTGTGTGGCCTCATCTCAAGTCCTGTGTGCAGTTTTGGGCATCTCAGTATAACAAGAATATCAAACTATTAGTATGTTCAAAGGAGGGCAACCAAGATTGTGAAAGGTCTACAAGACATGTCTGAGGTCATTTGGCTTGTTCAGCCTGAAGGAGACTGAAGGGTGATCTCATGGCACCTACTGCTTCCTCGAGGGGGACAGTGGAGGGGAAGATGCTGTGGTGACCAGTGATAGGACCTGAGAGAATGGAACGAATCTGCAAGGTTCATTACACGGGGGAGGTTTAGATTGGACATAGGAGAAGGCTCTACCCTGCAAGAGTGGTCTGTCACTGAACAGTCTCCACAGCAAAGCACTGGAGTATTCAAGCGGCATCTGATCAACAGCCCTAGTCATTCAGTTTAGTTTTAGGTAGAAATAAAAGAGCTGGGAGCTGGACTTGATGCTCCTTATGGGTCTCTCTCAACCTGAGATATTCTAGGATACCCTGATTTCTGAAAGTGTGGAGCCAGTCCCAGTAATTTTGACTGGTTGCCTAAGCAGTACGAATTGGCCAATGTTACTATGAACTTCAAGTAAAAAACATTTTTTTTGTCTTTTTTAAGAGGAAAAAAAATCAGACCGTACTGAAGGCAGCCCTGTTTGAAAAAACTACATTTATTTATGGAAGGACGCACATAAATCAAGTGCTAATTGAAAAAAATAAGAAATTCAATTTCCTTTGAAAGGCATATATGCTTTTCCACTGTGAGAATTTGGTGTAGCTCATAGACTTGTACAAGTGAAGTTTCTCATATTTTTATTTATTTTTTCAGTTTCCTTTGATGCTTTTTTTTAATAGTAGGTGGAAAAGGTATTAAGCTTTTCAAAAAGGAGGCTGTCAGGATCTTGTCAGTATGTTGAGGTGTGAAGGTTGTAACCATGCATGCTGTGATTTTAGGCTGTGTCTTAGAACGGCAGTTAAAGAGCAACTTAACTGAGTATCTGAGTCATCTCTTTGCAGTGACACATTTGAAAGAGCTGTCTCCTGCTTAATGTGTCCTTGTCACTGTACATGTTAGGCATCATCTAAAATGAATCAATTTAAACTCTGTCCTCCTTCCCCAATCATTTGCTCTTCAGCCTAAAAGACAACTGGAATTTGTGTTGGCTATCTGAAATATTTATTTTACCAGTATGTGAAAATTAATAATTATTATCAGAAGAAATTGTATGAAATTTAATGCAAGGAGTTAAGTCTCAGGATCATTAAAATAGATACTAAAGGGTGAAACACAGTAAAATCTACACATTTAAAGTTTTCAGAGCATCACAGCTCTCTGCAGTCTTCCATAACCTTCAAATGGGTAGGTGTAGAAGAACACAAAAAAATGTCACACTGTTCTGGTCACTCCCACCCGTTTAGCACTTTCTTTCCCCAAAGTGCCACGGGGTAGGGACTCAGATTCAAACTTGAAAGAGGAAGCCTTTTTACTCAACTGCCTAGGTCTCGTTCTGCTTGCTAATTCTGCTCCAAGTCTCCCTATTTAAAGATTAGACTAGTTAGAGGAATGAGGTTTAACTTACTGTCCCTTCTGAAATGATTATGGCTGGTAATATCCTTTTCCTGAGGAGAACCAGGTGATTAGGAAAGTCATATATATCTAAGTTAGGAGCATTCAGCAACAGGAAAAAGCATCAGGGGTTAAGGTATTAGAGGAATTGTTGGGAGATTTTGCAGTGAATTTCCAATCAGACGTGGTTTCAGGCTTGTCAGGTTGCTGATCAGATGAACAAAGCTACACTCCTACGCTGGGCCTGATGGGAGCCCAGAGGATCTCCACAATGCGTTGCAGCACTGGCAGCTCTCAGAATATTATTGCAGATTCCTCGTTTCTTTCTGATCTTTCACAGGTGACTGGGATAGTGAATAGTTTCAGCAATGGTATAAAGACACTGAAAATAATTGTAGAAGGATTAAAAAAAGCCACTTTTTGCGGCAAGAGAAGACGAGATGTTGCCACGTCCCACACTTAAGGATGAAGTATTATCAGTGATATCCTGATGCTGAGATAAGAGAATTTGAGGGACCCCCTGCAATTTTCACATTGCAAGAACGAAGACAGAGAGGCAGCTGTCTCAATATTCAGACTCCACTGGAGCTGTGCCTACTTTGCACTTGGTTGTTCACTACAACAAAATAAAAACTAGCCCAGGAAGGAAAGACTCCAAAATATTTTCATCTAATAGAAGAAAAAAATGTGTTGAATCAGGAATCCAAAAATAGGCCATGAGGCTTTGAGGGCAAGTCACAGTGCTGAGATACTAAATTATAACTATTACAATTTGAAAGGTGGATTAGAGGATACATCTCTCCTTAAACCATGGACACATTTGTGAAAATGGACAATCTGCAAATAGGAAGGGAGAGTAGATATTGAAAATATATTTGCTAGTGTCAGTGACTCACCTTTTCTATTAGGTGTTGAGGCAGACAGCTAGTCCGAAGGCTTCACAGATCCTAAGTTGGAGNTTTTGGCCGCCTCAACAGCGACAATTAGGTAATATTTTTCAGTTAAAAATCTTGAGTTGGATTTGTTTTGGGGTGGTTTTTTGCATGAAAAATATATTTCTCGTTTCTGTAAATGTTGTGGTCTATGTTCATGCACAGATCCAGTGACCTCAAAGTCTTCTTGTAAACCTTATTCAAGTGCAGGCTAGCAGAAGAGTTGGCTGAAAATTCAAAGTGGCATCTAGAGTTTTTGAGGACACACAGTAATATCACATGATAAAATAAGAAATATTAAAAATGTCACCAATTAGAATTGTGAATTAGTCTTTGGACTTTTATCATTCATATATAAAAAATTATTACAAATTAATATGGCAAGCCAAAAAGGTCCATTAGACATGGCTTGGTTGTCTCTACTTAATACTTAAAAGTCAATTTTCTACTTTAGATCAAAAGGAGAAAGAGCAATAACTTGAGAATAGAAATAATATTATCTTTCCATCTTAAGCAGGTTAAAAGCTATTTTTAATACCAGACATACTGAGGCAAGACTTGTTATTTTTGAACTTTCAAGTCATTCTGTTTTAATCTGTGACCTGATATTTTTATGAGGCATTTTTGAGCTTGGGGGAGGAGGATTTCCTGTCTGACTGCAGTTAGCAACTTTTTCNAATTGCTCTCAATAGTTGTCTGTTTTGTAAAATAGACATTTTTTTTGAGGGGAAAAAAGGTAGTGCAAGGACACAAAAACAACCCTAATATTTATGCCTGATATCCCTGGTATTAATCCCTGAAATTAACCCTGGTGTCAAACACCCTCTGGCTTTGACCCAATGATTCCANAATGATTCCAAATCATAAAGCATTGTATCTTGTGTTTGTTAAGTGCTAACTGCATAATCTGCACCTCTTTCGATACTGTTTCCTGTGGATTCCTTCCTGGCATTCAGCAGAATCACCAACTCCTGCATTCCCAAAATTATCAGCACTTGTAGCAATACCAAGTGGAAATTTAGGTACGGATGAGTTAGGTCATATCTCTCTCCTTCTGCATTGTTAAGACCCTGAACTACCTTAGAAACTAGAATATAAATTCATGGTTTTTCTTTTTATCATCCATAGCTCAGCTGCTTAAGGAGACAGTATGATACCCTGCAGAAAATATTTGTCACACACATTCCCAGATATTTCCAAAGGATGTAGAAGGGAGCTAGGGAAGAAACAAGAGCAAGCAATGTGAGAGTATTTAGAGAAACAAGAAACATGATGAAATATTGAAATGCCACCAGTGCAATATATGAGCTAAGTCCCAGGGGTAGTAATTCCTTGTGTGATGCACAAAGTTATCACTGTCCAATGTCTTGATCTTTGACTACAGGTGGGAAGTAAAGCAGTTTAATAATTAGAACAAGGGGTTAATTCAGGATTTCAGAGCTATTCTTGAGTTCACGTTGATTCATAAGTCAGTCTAAAAAAAGTCTTTCCACTTATCTGCGTGCAACAGATTCAGAGGCCCCGCTACTGGATGTGTTGAATGACTAAAGTTCCAGAAGGAAAGATGCTGTAAAATTGTAAAGTAGTTTTAGTTATGAGCTCAAGAACGTGGCTTTGCTCTTAACAGTCCAAGCTGTAATGTCAATAGTCATATAATGCTCTTCTCTTCCTCGTTTCTTATAAAACTCTATTTCCTATGGCTAAGAGCTATTTCTCAGGATGTTATTCTCCATATAACATTATCTATTCAGCTTATTGAGGAGAAAAAAAGAAAGGGAGGAGGGAAACAAAGGAAGGAAAAAAGGAAAAAAATTGTGGGCATTTCTCCTTTCTCTCTCTTCCCAGAAAATAACATAGTACGTAAGTTAAGATGTATCTTGACAAGACTTGCATAGAATCATTAGGGAATAAAAGAAAAGAAACAAAAGAACACTCAGGAAATCATGTAGTAACTTTCACTGGTTATCATCAAAGCCATAAAAGCTACTAACTTTGTAAAGTTTTTAAAGTGCTGGATAAGATTTACACTTAGGATTTTCTGAAGAGTTGTGAGATTTAGCAGGACTGAGTTTATGAGTTCCTTCCCCACTGTTCAGTATAGCTTTTAGATGCAAATAGGACAACAAGCACAGCATTGCAGGAGAGAACAGATCACCATTTTGGCTCCATAACTGTTACCTTCAAGTTTTCTCAGACAAATAGTTATTTGCAGTTCTCAAGTCCAGATATCAGTTGATATATGAAGGCAAAAAGTATTATTAAATTAGCCCCTCTCACCTTGAGTGAACAATGTAATTTTTGTAGATAGAGCCACCAGAAATTTCATGTTTGTCATCACATGGTTTGAAAACTATGATTAAGGGATTGTTAAGAGTGGGTTGCTCCAAGTTTAGTGGGAATGATGGAAAAAACTGTGTTTTGCTGAATAGGAATAGAACAGGCTAAAAATTCTCTATCAGAAATCCAGAAAACTATTTTGAATAGTATTTATCACACATGATGATATATTGAGTGATTAGTGTCATGCAAATATAAGGGAAAACAAGCTGAGGTAAGTAACTCATTAGTTCTTCCAAACATAAAAGAATCTTAGTGATGTTAACATAAGATAATGCTCTGGTGATCTAGACATTAAATTACTGGTGTTGTTTTTACTATGGCCTGTTTAACTACAGGCCATGTTTTATCCTTCCTGTTCAGTTTTACCTCATTTTCTTCAACATAGTTTCAAATCATTGCTTAAAAAAGTGGGTTTATGGTTGACAGTGGGTTTTTATCTCTATGATTTGTTATACATTTGACCTTTGCAGAAGATTCATTGGGGTTTAATTGTGCTTCGGGTGTTTACTTACCAGGAACTCAGAGTGAGATGCATACAACCAAGTTTACATAAGCTGAACGGTCATTAGGAGATAATGACTTTCAGTCAGTACTCTTTGAGACTGAATTTGAAGCAGCATCTTTAGGGTCAAAGGATTTGACTCGTATTTCCTTTTCCTCTTCTTAGCAATTTACCAGACTTTTGTCTTGTTATCAGCAGCTGTTCAAACAAGGATATGAAGACATATTTATTCCCTTGAAAGAATCAGCAAGAAGCATTGTGAGATGGTATTTCCTTGAGATGGGTTTGAAAAGGCAGCAAAATAATATTTTGCAAGTTTTTTTATTGACTTAAACTTAATAGTGATTAAAATAATGATGAGTTCCTGAATATAGAGTTCTTGTATTTAATAAGCATGAAGGGTGTTAAATCAACTGTGAGAACCAAGTGCCTTCCATGTAACAATGAACAGCAGCAAAATTATCTGATACTGCTCCATTCATGCAACTTAGTTTTATCATCAACTTCTAATGGGGTCAGAAAAAGACTATGAATCCCTGAAGTTTTCCTGACAACGCCAGCAAAAGATTATGGTATGTTCTTTGGCATTTGGTGCTTTTTTAATATTACTTTTGTGTAAGTGGAAAATTATTGAAATCACTTTTCCTTTGCTGAAATAAAGCAGGGAAAAATGCTAGTGCTGAAACTATATCATAAATTGTTTCTAATTGTTAGTCTTGCTCTATTTTTAACTTAGAAGCCAAGACTTCAATGAACCAGTAAGCAGACATATCAGCAATATCTCATGAACTGGAAAGTTGCTTTTCTTGAAAGGAATAGTGATAATCTCATTGCCTGCAACTGTGTTCATATTTTCTCTGTAACATGAAAGGATTTTAAAGAAATAGTGAAACTTTAAAGAAATATAATTTTCCAGGGAGGACAAAAAGAGAACACGCCAGAATATCAGGCATGGCTCTGCTTATCTAGTGCATAGATCCTAGTAAACTGCTTTAAATTCATGAAGAAAGACCTAATTTAAAAAAACTTATGCTCTAAGACACATGAGCTAAATCAGCACAGATCAAACCTAGGATAGACTGAACCTACTATTTAGTTTTGTTTTAATTCAAATTATTGTTTGTACTAGAAAATGTTCAGGTGCTTTTATTTCAAAATTATCAGAAGCAGTGGTCTGAAAGTGGGAATTTGACATGTAATTTTGTTAGATGGCGCCACTCACAGAAGGATTTCTAAGTTCCAGCACACAGGTGACTCCTTACCTTCTAAAACTCTGATAACCATGCCCTTCTCTATTTCCCTGTGCTTACTACCCATCCCATTTCCTTGCATAATCCTTGCTTTCTCTGTACCATGTGCACACCCACAACTGGCAGTGTGTGGTCCAGCATCAGCTCTTTAATCTCTCTTTGACATGTGTTCTAGGTTCCGTTAAGTAGTTTTCCTCTGAAAAGTTAAAACAAACTGAAAGACTAGACAGAGGCTTCAAAGAATATATGCCTTCATTGAAGGTAGTATTTTCTAGAAACTGGTAAGAATACATCAAGCATTCAATGACATACCCTTGCAATATAATGATTCCAGTCTACTTTGTAAAGAAGATGCCCACAATTACCCTGGTTACAATGATGGGCACAAATACCAAAACTTTACAAATAATACTTGCTCATTTGGCCCTCACTATGCTATGATTGAAAGATTGACCAAAAACTTGTTAGTCAAGAGTACGGCTCCTAACTGATCCCAGAACATTTTAACTAACTGTAATGTTAGTAACATTAGGCCAGAAACATTGCAGCAAGTTAAAGAAAGCATGATCAAATCTTACAGATCTTTCTGTCTAAATAAAGTAGAGAATTAACTTGAATAAAAAATCTAATAGCTTTCATTATGGACAATGGTAATTTGTTGATTTCCAAGTGCATAGAAAATGTCTAATTCTATAATTGTGAAAGGAGAAGAATTTTAATTATTGGACACGGAAATATATTCCTCAAAATCTTCTGTTGAATTAATTTCTGTTAAATATTAATTTGAAGTTCTAATTTCTTGGATTTCTTTATACATCTGATATGATGGATGTGATGAGTGCCTTTTAGATCCATTACTTCGTAAAAGATGTGCTTGCAGCCCAAGAAGGAATAAAAAGTAAGAGAGCAAGCCTTTCCATCCATGAAAACCGTCAGTCTAATAGTACATTTATACATTAAAAGAAAAATAAAAAGGCCATTTGATTTGGAAAATATGAGAAAGAGTCTGTTGTATGAGGAGGGCTCAAAGAAAGTGGTCAACAGCTCTAAAGTAGTGCCACATCAGTAACAGAATAAATGCAGCTGAGGAAATCTGACTTCAGAATGGACTCTCTTGCTAGAGGACAGATTGAAGAGGTTCGTCTGAATGAGCTATACTGAGACTTTCACTACTGACCAGGTAAACCCCAAGGCCCAATTGGGATCTGTGCATGTATGCAGCTATACAGGGAACACAGACCTGGTTTGTAACTGCATGCTGCTAATTTGCAAATTACATATGCCTGTTTTTGAAAGCTCAGTGCAAGGTACTCCTGCTTTTCTCTTCCTAGAAGTCCTGACATTCCATAAACTGCTTTTCATTGGCTGTTTTTTCTCACTTTAAAAAAAAAAAATCTTTTTAGCTGGTTGGCATCTGTCCTTATTTTTCAAGAAAGTTTGGGGGCCTGTAAATCTCAAAGACACCGTGTCAGTAAGCATCCAGGTATCCTAGTTACTTCAGCAGAATGAGGTCTTCTGAATATACCATGCTAGAGAATTTTTGGTGAAGGTCCAGTCTTTTATTGTAGAGAACAGTTTCTTTGTTTCCTAACAATCCCTTTTCCCTACAATTCCTTACAGTTTTTGAATGGTAATCATCCTCCTCAGGCTCACATCCAGAAGGCAATAGTTTTGCTTACTGATTGATTGATCAATTTTGGATTCATTTTAGGCAGAGACTCCATTAGCAAAAGTTACTCAATGTGTTTCTAAGTCCCAGAACATGGGAGAAGAGTCTTTTCAAACTTGACATGTAAATTGCAGCCTAGAGAAATGACTACTGACTGCATTTATTACCCACATTATTGGCCAATTTGTCAGCTGCTCCTGAAACCACTTGCTTGCTCTGCTGGAGAAAAAAAACATCCCACAACAGGGGTAGAGAGGAGGTAAGCTCTGAAAAATCAGTTTGTGATGTACCTCTACAGCACCAAATGATGAGACAAGGAAGGGACAGGAAGACAGTAATATCAAAGCATTAATGTATTAACAATTTATTTATCTATCTTTCATTCTCCCACCTCCCGTATATGCATGTGTGTTCCTTTGCTAAATAATCTTTGCAGGTAGCTCAGTTTGCAAACTGATGCAGATTGAGGTGCAGATTGAGGTGCAGACTGAGCTCTGGGTGGGAGCCCGAGACAAGAGGCCATGAACTGCCAGCCTTTGCATTACGAAGGGCCAGCCAGGTGAACGGACCCCGGGGGGCACAGCAGGAGCGAAGACTCGGGAGGAGGAACGATCGAGATTTGTGTGGGCTTGGGCTCTGAGGGGATAAAAGTCCACGGGCCCTTTCTTCGGGGTCCTCGTTGGAGGTACCAGCTCTGTGTCAGTTTCTGCGTCACTGCTCCATGAATAAATCGCTTTATGGAATGAGACGTCTGAGACTGCTGTGGGAAACGTGGAGTGGAGCCGGTGAGGAAACCTGGTCTGAGTGTGTTAGTGGGGTGTGCGGGGAGTTAAGTGTCGACCCGCCGGATCACTGGAGCTGCTGACGGGGTGAAGGGGCTTTGGTCCCAGCTGATCAAAGTCTCTGGTGTTGGGAGTGTGACAGCCAGAGCGTGTCGTGAATGGTCACACTGGGAAGTTTCCATAACACTTTTAAGGCACAGGAGCGAAATACAACTGGTTGTTCAAGTACTCTTCTCAGTGCCTGAAAAGGAGAGCATGATTATTAGTGCAGAAAGGTAATTTGCCACTCATTATTTTCTGCCAAAATGGCTACTCAGGTGAGCAGATGTCAACTCAACAGTTGATGAGACATTTAAAAAAAGCCCTCCAAGTAGCTCAATAGCAGCAGTTAAACTTCCACTATGTCTCTGGCATCTCATACTAACGGGGCTTGTTCCTATGAAGAAGGCCATTCACTTGCTTGATGTTTTATCTGGCACTTGTCCATGCACAAAAATCAATCCCCAATTCCTTTTAATGTTTAGCACTAAATCCAGAAAGCAAAACAAAGCATCTGAGTCTTGCATTTCTTATAGCAGCCTCTTGTGTTTGGCTTCAGGGTAGCCTTCTAATCAAGGGAATGAATAAACCGTCATTGACTCACTCTCAGGGAATATGGGAGACAGCTCAATCTTCCTGAAGGCCAGCACAGAGAAGGGTCCTCCAAATCATAAATCAAAACACTATCACCCTGTTAATTTAGCCTGGCAATTATTAAGATGTTAAAGCATTTGTACTACTATGTTTATTGATGAGGCTGAGGGACAAATGCAAACTTCTTTTAAATCTCTACCTTCATGGAAAATGGAAGTAACTTATAAGCAATAGAACATTTTCAAAGACAGTTTTTGTGGCTTTTCTTGAAAGTTTTCATATTGGCCTCTCTTAATCTAAAAGCTGCAGCAGTATGAACTTGTTCATGAACATATACATGTGAGTGTTTCTACATGCAAATAATTATAACAGGTATAAAATATGCTTTATAAGACAGTGACATGTCATACCCACCATTTTCTGTGGAGCAGATTCCCTGCATAGTTACAGAATTATATTTGCTCTCATTCTTGCTTTGATTGTAAGAATCTTAACTACTGTGATCCCTTCAAAATGAGGAGGACGTTTCTCACAGTTTCCTTTAGACTGCTCCAGGGAGATATGAGTGTGACCACAAAAGATTTTGTACCATTAGTCCAGGATATAAAAACTGATTGATGTCATATTTAAGTGTTCTTTTGACCACTATTTGCTAAATGAGATGTGGGGCTTGTTCCAGATATACACAAAATGCTAGTTTATATTCTTCATGGTTGCAGGATCTCCTGAAGGATTTATTCGATGAGAAAAAATGTAACCATTTTCATCTCTTTACTACTGTTTAATATCACAATTTTCAAGATCTGCTTTTGGGTTTTATGGTTTTTTTTAGTGTTTGAGGTTGGAAATGAACCCAAAATGAAAAAAACCCCTTATTTTAGCCTTCATATTTTGAAAATTTTCTAAAACATTAGATGAATTTTTGAAATTTCACCTGAAGTTTTATTTTTTTTCAAACACCTTGCAGAATAATTTCCTTTTACTGTGTGATCTGCAATAACACAGATCTACTCCCAACAAATAATTTCTTCACAGTTGTACCAATTTTGATTAGTGCAACAACACATCAGACAACCTGCTGCTACAAATAATTCTAAAACACTGTACTTGACAAAGAAACTTGCATTACTTTCTCCTTATTAGGTGAAAATTTAAGTTTCAATCCATACAGAAAATAGAAAGATTAAAAGCTAAATGCCTCAGAGAAAGTGGAAAGATCACTAATCCCAGGTGGCTCATCAGGCTAAACAGATAGTGAAGCACATGGTTTCGGGCAACAGCAACTTTTGATTTACCTGCCCAAAAGAGGAAGACAATATTTCAAAATCTTTCCAGTTTGTGGAATTTATATAATATCTTTAGTGTTTAGCTGCCTGAAGTTGAAAAATTAAAACAATTTGATTAAGGTAGGCGTCACTGTAGAGGATGGTTAGAACCTAACAAAATACACATTCATCAAGCCATTCAGTCTTGCTGGAAATCCTAATGTCTGGTAATGCCATAGAATTGTGTATCATTGCTTTTTAAAACTGTTCCACCTGCTTGTCACAGATTTGTCATATTGTTTTTTGTCATATAGTTCTTTTATTTTGCATTCATTTGCTTACCTTTTTTCTTGCTTTCTTTTGCTTACTTTCTTTAACTTTCATTTCTTTTCATTCCATTCCTTCCTTCCTTCTTCCTCCTGTCTCTCAGTCTCTTTCTCTCTCCTCTCTTTTTCTATCTTTTTTTTTTCTCTTGCTTTTTAAAGTTAGAATAAAACTGAATCCCAGCTGTGAATTTTCAAATACATCTTCTTAAGATGAAAATATCCTGGTCTTTTTATTGTCTATCCCATTGTGTTATAAAAAGGTGAAGCAACTAAATGAAGCAACTAATATTTCAAATATGTCACATAGTTAGAGTTGTCCCAAAAAATAGATTCTTTTATTTTAAATTCCAGAAGCTGTAATCAAAGCTAGTTTTCCAAATTTATAAAAATTTCCTGTATTTTTAATTATATAGAAAACATGAATCAAAGCAAGATAATTAAAAAGGGAGAAAAAATAAGAAGGAAAAGAAAGATGGAATACACCTGCTTAGCAGAATTTATAGTTCAACTCTCTTGGCTGTACCAATCACTTAGAACATTAATTTGTCTTTTAAAGGATTAATGTGTTTAATTAAGTTTATGAAGCAATTCCTTAAAGGCTAAGTCTGTATCTGGCAGAATAATAAATTCTTTGGAAATAAAAAAATCCCAACAATGTAGCTTCATCCTAAACTAGTTTTTGTGTCCTTTTTCACACGATAAAACCTTCTGAGTTAGTTTCAGAGTAACAGATGGTTCCCTCCATTATATTTGCTCTTTATTTTATATTCAGATTACCAGGATTTAATAATGTTCTTTTTAATATGCAGAGTCCTCTCTAACTCTTATAATCAGGATAAATATAGTAACTATAAATGACAAAAATGTAGGATCTTCTGTTGTTGGATCTGTCAGTGGCTTACTTGACAAGCTTTTTTTTTGTACCAGTACGAAGACAATTCTTTTGTTTATATTGGTAATAGAGCTTCCTGAAGGATTCTCAACCTCTTGACTTGTACGGAAATAACTGTGAGGAAATGCTGTCATTGATGCTTCCAAATGTTGAAAACAGCTTGACTCTCAAACATTTTGACTGTGTCTATTTTCAGCTTGACCTTAATGTTATAAAATTCCAATATGTGACAATCATCTAAGAGCAAACATCTTGAAAGAATTGATTTCAGGCCTAGAAGACCTTCTCTGACAGCCACACACCTTTTCTGTGATGTTTTCAAGCTGTACTTCAGGCAATTGAATTCACTGCAATTGCCCCATTATTCTTCTGCTTATTCCAAAAGAACCAACTTCACAAAATGTTAGTGAACCAGGTTTTCTGGTATCACATATTATATCTTTAATTTCAACTACTAATTATCAGTATAGACAGGAGAAATATAGCTTATGAGGTATGTTATCTGCAGGTGATATTAAAATTATATTAATTTTCTGTGTGTGAAAATAGTTGAAAGGAATTAAATTACTACATGTTACTTAGTTAATATTATTTTTTTTAATGTGTAGTGATCACTTTACCCATCCAGAGCTGGAAAACAAAACCATACTCATAAGTAATAATGATAAGTAAGACTTTTGCATATCAGGTTATTACACGATGAATACAAAAATGGAATTTGTTCTCATAAATGCTTTTGTCTGCATAATTGGATTATGAAGAATTTTATCTGCAGTTTGACAAAGTGGACTCAAGTAGTTTAGATAACAATTGTGTTGATCTTTGTACGACTATCTGTTACAGTTTTCACCACTCCTCCATCATCATTTACAAAGGAAATTCAAAAATACTTTTCCAATGCCATGCTTAATTCCAGTCGTCTAAGTCAGTATTAAATGTATGTAAAGTTCAACATACAAATGGTAAGACTACATTTTAACGACAGTGACTTGGAAAATTGTACACTGCGGAAGCTAAAATGAAGATAGTGGGTATCTCCATATAATTTACGAAATTTGAATTAACATAAATTCCAGTCAAGGGCCAGTGAAATCATGTGATGTCAAGAAGGGATTCTGTTGCTTAAACATTTGAATCTATGTCTGTTATGCTTGGCGTGGTGTGCCCAAGATGTAGGTTTGGAGGTGTCAAATATACATTTGACATCCTGCACATTCTGAAATGACAGCCCTTGTACCTAGAGGCATCTGAAAAGGCACTAGAGGCTGGAGTTTAGGGGCCTGACTACTCGATGCACTCTTTGTAGATTAGTTAGGTTGTGTGTTGTGTGTAGACTTCCAGGTCCGGATCTGGAAACTATTCAAAAAGATCAACTCTTCTTCATGAAAGATGTTCTGTTCTACACTTCTTGTGGGCTAAGATGTGTTAATGATCACAATTCTGCCATTTTTCCTCTTAATGCAAATTTCTGAATTTACTGAAATTAGGTGGTAAAGTTGCAATTATATTAATATCCTAGAATATACTTCTCATAACTGGAAAATCTTTGAACTTTGAAAATTTAAACTTGCAAAAAAAAAGACATAGATGTACTTAATTTTTGGAATAGAATTTACAGTCCTTGGATGCTAAAGCTAAATGCTGTAATTTAAATCAAGCAAAAACTTTTGTAATGTTCCATTCTAATGAATGGAACAAAATAGACTAGGAAATTCCCTTTTGGTGACCTCAAAAATAGGTATGTTGACACCTTCAGAAATGTCTGTAAATAGTGGATAAGTATATTAGATTTTATTAGATAGAATAGTAAATTTATTTGTGCTACCATTAGCATAAACCTTCATTTCTGTTTTGTAGAAAGTCATATGTAAAATTTGAAGATAATAGATTAATATGTTCCAAAGCAATTTACATTTTTCAGAAGCCTGTTTGGAAGTAAGAAAGAATCGGAAGACTTCAGAAGTGTAAAACATAGGATTCCTGCATCAATTTTTGTAGAATATTGTCCTCTGTTCATTCTTTTGCTTAAGAAAACCTACTAGTACCTAAATTTAGTATAAGGAATAGGAGAAGGGCTGTGAGCGTTTATAAACACTGCATTTTAGGGAAAAGATTCCATATCTCCTCTATCTGAATTATCTCCACAACAGCAGGACATGTACTTCATCCAGCATATAACATTAACTAGAGTTACATTATTGCAGTTTCATACTCTGAGTATTTGGGAATAACAGATGGTCAGAGTTGACACGTCTAATTTAACTATCTATCTGGCCAATAGAAAGCAAGCTATTACATTTCAGAGGAGGATTAAAAGTATTTATGACAGTACTTTCTTTGAGTTCCTCCCTGGAGAAGACTTCCAGAGGCTTCTCTATGCCTGAAAGTATTTGGAGTAACTAATCATTTCTTATTCCCAGATGAGGGAATTTCTGTTGATTTATGTTACAAGGTGTGATCAGCCACTGCTGTTCCTCTGGAAATGTTAGATTAATGTGGAGCTCAGCTGGCTGATAGCACATGATTAG
>WEIT01013802.1:24212-43163 GCA_013389985.1 Dryoscopus gambensis | reverse complement strand
AGAATGCACACAGTCTCAGAATTTCTGCTTGTGAAGTACATGGCACTGTTTAGAACCTGAGCTTCAGTGTTCCAGATCATAAACTGATGATTTTACTTTACTGCATTTGATAGAATATTTATGAATTCAGAGTATAAATTCATAGGTGATGAGAAAGAAGATGTTCTCTCAGATTATTTGTCTGAAGATGGGGTTAAAAACAAGTCTGGAGTGAAGAGGGAGCAAATAACTTGCTTAGGAAGTTGTTGCCAAGCTGTGACCTACACAGCTGTTTGTTTGAGAACTTTTGCCCATACTGTAATTTCAGAGATGATAAATGTGAAGCAATTAGCACTGATTCATGCTTGTAAGTGCTACTTGAGAGTTCAGTCGAGGAACTGTGCCTTTGTATGATTTTGTGTAAGTGGTGCTTCAGCATATTTAATAAGGTCAGTTATAATACATGTTTGAAAACTGCATAAATGCAATCAGGAAAACATTTCTGATTGCATGAATAATAGTTGTTACATATGCTTAAAATGCAGTAAATTATAATGAGATATAAATTGAGCTCGGGAGACATTTTTACATTAATAAACTTAAAATCTCATGTATTTTGACTAAGTGTTCTGATTAAGCAGGCATTTGAAGGGAGTGAGGAGCAAATACCCCATTGCTGAAGAAAAGGCAGTTGCAGATGTCACAGAACCAATTTCTAACCTGAGCTGATGACACAGACTAGGATGCATGGGTTTTCTGCAGCTAAAGTGTAGGCTGTGCTTAGATAAACTATTTTATGAAGAGGTTTTAAATCAAAGTACAATAGGGCTGGCAAGACCTTAAAGATATTTGGCCGACCCTTTTGCTCCAATACCTGTGCTTTTCCTGGCAAATATTTATCAAGTCTGTTAATACACTGAATATTCCTCCTGGATGTTGTTCCACAGCTTGCACATGAGCTTTGTTCTTCTTGACTAAAATAAGATTTTCTAGTCTCTAGTCAGAATATTTCTGCTGGAATTTGAGGTGATTGTGTCTTTTCCTATTTACAAGAATGTAAATAATAGATACTTCCCTCTGCATTAATCTTTTGGGGTCTGTTTCTTATCTTACTTGCAGACTGCATGCGTTACAGGTGGAGAGGGCACAGTATCCAATTGTCTCCACTTCCAAAGTCACTGTGAGTTTCCCTCACTGCTGTTCATTTAGTGACTATTTCCATCATACTGTTCTATTCCCCATCTTTCACATCTGGGGCAATTTCAAAGGGCCATTGAAGAATTCTGTGTCCATAAACAAATTTCTGGTTCACTTAAATTTCCTTCCACTTAAAACTGCCTGCAGTTATGTTCCCCATATCCTTTTGATATGCAGAATAAATTAGAAATCTATGTAAACACTGTTTCTAGGTGTTTTGCTGCATTTAAAAAAGAAAGAAAGAAAGAAAGAAAGAAAAGACAGTACTGAAGTTTCTTGAGTCTCAATGAATTTTGGGGAAAAAAGTCTGTAGGACTTGAAGGACCAGTGTGTTAGAGGAGAAGAATGTAGGGATGAGGATGATGAATGTGGTTTCGTAGATGGATGCGAGTTTAAGGAACTCTGGAGAGCAATTGGCTTTGTGCTTAGCCTCTAAAGAGAGGAAAATTGCATTGACTGAGACTGAAACTCCCTTGAGTTTCTCATTCAATTCCACCCTTGTACTCCCTGGGCCAATAAACAGATAAAGAAGAACTAATAAAAAAAAGAATCAGGTTAAAGAGAGAATCTGTAGCTGCTAGTGCAGCTGCAGTTAAATCCTTTTCTTGCATCATAGATTGCTCCCAAATAAAATCATTCACTCTAAGGCTATTGAAAAGACAAAACTTTTGCTCTTTAATCATTGCCTGCTGAAGGCGTTGACCTTTGGCTGTGCTGAGGCAGAAGGAAAATGCAGATTGGAAATAAGTTTGCCTTCATTTTGAGACCTGTTCCTTCCTCAGCACAGGACGGAGCTGCCAGCAGGTTTCTCAAAGCCACTCCGGTGGCTCTGGGTCTCTTTACGACCACCACAGGTTACAGATGGTGTTGGCACTTCTTCAGGAGCTGGTTTTCTTCCTAAAGGCCTCCTCCGCCTTCTGTTAGCAGAACTGTATCTTTTCTGCCTGCTCTGTAAAATATGAGGAGATCTAAGTTAATTTCTGGTTGTTTGCATTTACCTAATTATGACTCTGACCCATCTTCTGCCCTTTGCCAAGTTAAAAATATACACCGGCTTAAGAAAAAAAATGAAACCCACAAAAAAGTCCCTTACTGCAAACTGGCAGTTTTACACATATATCTAAAGGCAAACATAGCTTTGTATTTTGCTTTTTTTTTTAATTCTTACATTAAATTGCATGACTACAAACCTTTGCTTAGCTCGCCGTATTTTCCCATGCTATGGATGGCAAAGCAAAATGTAATAAAGAAAGTTAATTAAAATGGAAACCTTTAAGTTGGAATGAGTTTTGAGTCAGGCTTCTAAATGTTGCAGTGTGTGTTTTGTACACAGTTCCCGGGGGTATGTGCAGCACACTTCATTCCGTGGACACCTTAAACGTTATGAGGTCTGGCAGTTCTTTATTTCACTGCTGATTAGATGACCTATGAGCAGTGTAGCATGTCACCCTTGCATTGGAGAAGAATTGGCACTGCCTGTGGAGTTGGATTCAATTGTTGGGATTGTTGGGATGTATGAATGTCTGCTTCCAAATGCTTGACAGAGATTAATAAAGTGCGGAGTGTCTTAAAGAGAATCAATGGCAAGATGGCAGATGATATTTTCTTTATCTTTTTTTTTTCTTGGGGAGTAGCGTGGGGGAAGTTGCATTTTCAAACTAACAAACATCATAAAGGCTTGTAGACAGCTGACGTGGGATTCTGAGGATTGGGTTCATCCTGTGGGCCTACTGTTATATATAAGTTGCATTTGCTAAACTGTAGGAAGGTGTTTGGTTTGGATTTTTTTAAATTTCCCATTAACATTTCAATGCAAGTTTGGGTGTGATGTTACTTTTGGGAAGATTTGTTCTTGTGCAGATGTGTCCTCAGATTGAAAACTATGTGGGGAAGAAATGAGAGACCCAGCACTTTCAATAAAATATTTTCCCCAAAGCCCCTCTGAAAACCCAACTCACTTTTCAAACTCTGTTCCAGCTGTTTTAAATTTTTAGACCTACAAGACAGTCATGCTATTCAGTGCTTTTACAGAATATAAAGAAAATCCCACCACTACCAAAAATAGAAACTATAGATATGTCAAAAAGTGTTAATGTAAACCACCTACGTGTACTTCATTTGGTCTATTTTAATTCTTCTCACTTTTCTCCTACTCCCCCAACATTTTTGAAGAGTTACAGGGTATGTGTCTATTCCTATGCAACTCAAGTCCTGATGTGGCTGAGAAAAAGAGGATGGACAGCACATCTTTCTGGAATGGACCTAGGGGGCCAGGTTCCTATAGAGTTATGTGCTCACCTAATAATGAAGGTGTTTATTTTAAACACCATTTCCCCAACAATTATTCCTTGTATATCTCTTACTGAAGACTCCCAAGTGAGTTAAGTTTCCATAACCTTTCTTTGAGACTAACTGGCTTGTGAGAGAATTTTTTCTGACTACAGTTCCACAATCAATACCTGAAAAAGCAGTCCTATATTTTCCTGTTCTGTGGACTTTGAGGTCATTTGGTTCTTTCTGTGGTATCACTGAGTGCCTATTAAATTGGATTTCAAGGAATCTAGATAGGAGGCAGGAGATAAAGGAAAAATCTGTTTTAAATGCTTGATCTACCCTGGCAAATCTTCTTGAAAAAGATGTGCAGAGGCATAACACATTCTGATTGGTGGGTGTCTGTAGAAAGCAAATGGAAGGAAACCCTTTTCATTACTTGCAAATAAATTTAGCTACAACATAAAAACATACTGTAGGGGGGAAAAGAGAGAATGTATGTTGAGAGGTTGAAAGACTATTAGGGAAAAAAATCATTCTAATCTAAAGAGCACAAAGGGAAGACAGTTTTGTGAAGGTTTCAAACATTAGGTTACACATTTCATTTCTCCTATCAGTATGGGATGTATGGAGTATTAAATAAAACATATCTCATTATGGATTTTAACTGCTGGGTAAGAAAAAGGATTATTTTTCATTTGGGTCAACATACAGAATTATTTCTGCTTTTGCTAGCAGCTCAAATGTCTTCTGTAAAAATTTTGCCATCAAAATTTGTTGCATATATTAGTGGAAAAGGCTTATTTGGAAGACTGAATCCAAGTGATTAAATGGCACATTGTCTTGCCTTTTTCTAATAATGGGATAAGCTAGAGGCTTCAGAAAATGAGGGGGGAAATCAGGTTTTAACTCCTTTTATGAGTAACTGCCTTTCTAAACTTTTTCTTAGTTTTTTACATTTTCCTCTTGGAAACCACAAGTTCATTTAAACAAAAATGTTCTCGTGGGAAGGTGTCTGTTTCCACAGCTCTGTTATCAGAACAGCATGGGGTTTCATATCAAGCTCTACTGAGGAAGACAAATGAGAGAACAATGGCTGGTGTCAGCTCAGACATTTCATGTCCTCCTGCAGTCCTTCCTTTGACTCATTAGGGTGAAGGGTTTGGGCTGTTTCACCAGAACCTTCTCAGTGGAAGTTCAAGTCTAGGCAGTTCCATGCTTTTTATTTTGTGTATGTAGATCTGCCTCTCTGCAGCCCAGCAGGCTGTGGTGGTGGTCCAGGCAAGGTGTTTGTCTGCCACACCAACAGCTCTATCTGGGGGGAGAGAACAGGTGGGGCTGGAAGAACAGAGCTGCCTAAGCAAACATGGCCATATAAAGAAACCTCTCTCAAGCTGGGCTCTGAATTCCCGGTATGTTTCTTCTTGCAAAGAACTGAGCCCAACGCTGCTGCCCGTGCAGTAATAAACTGCTCCATAAACTGGGTCCCCTTTGTCTCGGAGCCTCTCAAGGGAGAGTGGCTCTCAGAGATGGATTGATGAATTTTCACCTTTGTCAAAAGACATCCTTTCTCTAGAAATTTTATTCTAGTGAATTTTAATGTGAATATAGAAATATGTCTTTTTCTCTTCTCATTTTGTCAAGATCCTATTTAATGTGGGCTTTTGGTGGAAGTAAAAATAATTTAGTTAATAACTAGAAATTTCAAAGGAAGAAAATCACAAAGTATTGGAAAAAAGGGGTCAGCTTTGGACCTTTAGGAATAAAAGCAGGCTTTAAAGTTCTTGAATATTGTCACAAGGTTTTGCAGCCATTTTTGTTCTTCAGAAAATTCTTAATACCCTCCTCTTACCACTTGGTACAGTTTTTTCAGCTCCATTATGAAAGCTCGTGGAGGCCAAGGGATGAGTGATTTCGCAAGAAGGTCGTCCATCAACTTGTTCTTCACTCTCTGTAATTAAGCTAAGAGCACAGTGGGAGGCTCATCTTCATACTCTGACCTTCCTGCAAGAAGGGAGGTTATAAAATAGCAAAGCAAAGTTTCTTCCCTCATGCAATCAAATCTCTGAGATGAGGCTTTTGTACCTGCAGCTTCTTACCAGGACACAAGACAGAGCCCTGAACTGGCAGGTTCTTGTCCTTGTAATAGGATGGATACATAAGAGGTCATTTTTGGCAGACAGATACATGTCAATGATGGTTTTTATTTAGGATTTTGCTATCTCTCATCAGCAAAAACCATTAAGTTGGGCACGAAGGTTTCTTGAAGATGGAGTAGGGAAAGTGACATGGGGAGCTTCAGAGAATGAGACTAAACCCAGATTAATAAAGACCAACAAATAGGTAAAGAGCATATTAATGAAGTGCACAGACAAGACTGAGCAGGAGAAAATGGGTATACAGCTAAAGCTGTCAGGGGTGAATAGAAACTGAGAAAGTAAAAACCATATAGAAAATAACAAATGAAGAGTCTTCTATGAACATCCAACCAATATGTGTGGAAAAAGCAATTCAAGGAACACGGGCAGGTTATTAGATAAGACACAGTGGTGGCAGTGGGAAGCAAGTGAGGCAGAAGAAATGCAGAGTAACAGATTTAAAATTTCAAGGTTAGATATAAGTCCATAATTACAGTGTAGATGGGGTTGCTCTGACTAAGTTGGTTTCTGGTTTACCCATCTTCCATAGTGAATTAAATTCTACTTCTTAGAGATTTTCTCATATGGCAATAGGGCATATTATATGGTCCTTCCCTGAACTGTGTGCACTGAACCACACAGTGCATTGTTCTTCAGGATTTTCAAAGTAATCAGAATCAAATCCTTATGGCTAGAACCTAACGATGACAAGTTTCTGAAGGCATAAAAAAGCAGATACTGCTGGGATGGCAACCACATGACTCAGTGGATACCAGAGAAATCCTTTTCTCCCAGCAGAGAGGATGTTTGCTAGGCTGATGTGTCTCCCTGTGCACTCTGTGTTCTCTGGCTCTGTGTTTCAGCTGTGGAACTGTGTCTGGGGTCCCTGACCCTCATCTTACTCATGCTGCAGTGGTGTGCAGGAGTCTCACTTTGTCTTGGTGTGTCTGCATTCTGAAATGTAGTTGTCTGAAGTTTGACTCTTTTATGCTTTGAAGAGATGGAAATCTACTGCTAACAATTACCTTTCCTTGTTGAGATTTAGGGATACTGAGCTGTGGAGAATTTTTGTACAAGGTTATCTTTTGTGAGGTTATAACACACTTTAATGGGTTGCAATTGTTTTAACCAGAGGCTGTAAATACTAGAGAGAATTACATATGCTGTAACTTCTGCAGGCTGTTAAAAAAAATTATAGAGGAAGAGGGTGTAGGAGAATGCCTCCATGGGAGATGCATATTCTGGGTAAACAGCCTAATGGGAGGACAGGACTGGGATACGTGGGTTGTTTTCTCAGCTGTGGTGTTGGGCCTGCTGGGTGACCTTGTCAAATATGTTCCCAACTTTGTACCTTGGTTTCCTAATCTGTGCAGCTATAACAGCTTCACTTGCCCTGCAGTTCCTGTCTGGAACACCCTGTCCTGCTGCACCCCACTCAGTTCCAGGGTCCTTGACCTGCTGTCTCCTGCTGGCATTTTCTTTGCCCAGCAGTTGTTGGTGAGGAAAAGGTATCTGGAAATAAGACTTTTTTTTTTTTTTTTAAGACAAATGATGCTAGATGTGTCCCAGTTTGCAAACTGGCTAGACAACAGTCACTACTTATTTTTAGTAAAGGTCTGGATCTGCAACTTAAGTGCCAACATTCATAGACAAACACTTATCAGGATTTCAAAACTCAACCTGTATTTCCAAACAGTCCCAGAAGCTTTCTCCATCTGTTTCCAGTTCCCTAATCATTTGTTAACTCTAGTTCATGAATTCAGTTTTATTTAAGAAATTGACACAAATTTGGCAATGATGTTCTCTTTTTGGATTGTAATAACTAAATGTATGCATCTCTTAGCACCTAACATTAATCTTAAAAATCAGGCCCAAATAAAGCAGATTTCTGATGCAATACTTAGGTGTAAGAAGCTGAGGGGACAGAACAGAAAACAAAGCATTCTGAGGCCATAAAATGGAACAGAAAGAAATTATATAAAAATACATATTTAGCACGTTTGTTCTGAAATACTTTATTGAATAAATATCAAGAAAACAGATGGCAGATAGATTCCAGAACCCATTGTCTTCCTTCCCATTATTTGCCTACCCTTTTCTTTGCCTTTTTATTTGGAAGAAAAAGCCATGTCCTGTATATAAATATCTGAAACAGTTTTTATAACAAGAGTAGACAGATTGATAGAAGGTGCATTCCTTGGAGAATACCTGACTGGTTTTCCCTTGCAGTTGTTAGCAATATTTGTCACTCAGATGATAAAGCTGTTCACTGGCAGTTGGAGAATACTTGACACTATTTTAATAAACATTGCATATTTCCCCTGTGTTGAAGTGGCCTGCTTTTATCTGATGGGAGAGGTAATTGTTCCAGGCACAGGAAGGGCCCCTGACTGTGGTGCCAATGTGCCACTTAGAGTAATGTAGTGATGGACTACCGGGCCAGTCTGATGCACTTTGACGAAGCCAAAGAACTTACTTCTCCAAGGATTGGCTGCTTATTCATATTTATGAAGTATAAACAAAATACAAATGAAAAAAGAAAAGTGAAGGAACTATTATACTAATTTTTTTGTTAGATTTCTCATAGGATTTTGAAAGAAAAAAAAAAAGATGACGAAAGAAAAAACCTGAAAATTAGCATGGCTTTCTTGCCAAGTGGATAATAAAAGAAGGTGAATAGCATTGCAATCAAGACTTCATCTTTAAATCTAACCTCTGGAAATGACATGTCCTTTATTTTGTGTATTATGCTTACTGTGAAGCCTAATTAATATATATATAGAACCATATGTTTCTGTAGCCTCTGTCTAGGAACTAGGCTGACTGAAAAAAAGGGATGAGTTTTCAGTCTGATACAGACATAAAATCCCTGTTTTCTATTTCTGTGGCAACAGAGATTCAAGTTGAATTAAAGTGACCAAGTAAACATAGCTTGTGAGCAAGGAATTTAGCCTAATCTGTGGTATTTGCTCGGTATAAGGGAATAGCTGATATCCTGATGACATAAGCAGGGCAAAGCCAGCAATCTGAGCTCTATTTTACCCGTGTAATAACACATACCATTAAATTTGGTGGCTTTACTTGGGATTTAGTGTAGAATGAGATTGTAAATCTTCTAAAGAAGTGCAAATAGACACAATGTTTCATCTGGAGCCTACAGAACTCAACTTGTTCTAGGGAACATCGAGATCCACAGTCCTCAGGACAGATGAGGAGAAATAAGTAGATGTTGGGAGGCTGACTGTGGAAGGAAGCAGGACTGGAATACTTCAGTGAAAAGAGGACAAGCTGGGGAAGGAGTCCCTTGGGATATGTAGGGTGAGATGAGATTTTTGTTCAAAGCTGGGGCTTTGCTAGGAGCTTCTCAACAGCTGCATGGTGTGTATGCTCTTGTTGTGCACAGACCGTGTGGGAGAGTAGTGTTTGAATATCTGGTACCAAATTTGATATGCTCTGTCTTCTCTCCTTAGAGCAGCTTCTCTGCTCACTGCAGCCCCCACTGTGGTCACTGTGGTGTTTTGCTTCTTGTCTCGTAAAACAGTAACATTTCACTTTTATGACCTAGTGGTGTGGCCTTACCTTAGGTTAGCTCTTAGTGGTGTGTGAAACAAGTAACTGGGTAGAAAAAGTGACAGTTTCAGAGCAATGATTGATGCAGAGAGTGTAATGTGGCACCAACAGGAGGTATGCCTGGCTCTTAAGCAGATAAGGAGAAAGAAAGGCTGGCTGGGAATTACTGCTTCTTTTAAAATTTTATTTTCTTTTAAGCTGCAAGATATTCTCTGCTTTTCTTGATACTATTTCCACAACTAACAGATAAAATAAGGTACTGTGTGTCTTAGATCTACCCATTTCTGTCCCACCAAGAGAATACAGGCCTGTCTATCATGCAGTCACTGTGGCTTCAAGTCACGATAGCTGAATCCTCCCAGCAAAAAATCCTTGACAAGCCTCTGGTGCTTGATGTGTTTAATCCTAGCTTTGTTTTAATCATGATTGTGTATTCTACATTTCTGGGACATGATTATAAATGTGAAGAAAGCTTATGAATAAGTCGCTTCAAGGCTTTATAGGTTTTGGCCACTGATACACACGACAGGTAACCAAGCCTAGGGAGTGCTCTGGCATCATCGGGTGAATCCCACACTGGTGTTGCTGCAAGGACTCTCAAATCCGAGCTGACAGCTCCCCTTGTGCGCGTGTTCCTAGAACAGGCACGGGAAGCTGCACTCTGCAGCCTGATGTGACACCCAACTCACCGAGACTGGAGCTCAGGCCAGTCTGCTGGAGCAGAAGCAGCTGACATAGGTATGGCCTGTCATCCTCGCAACATCACATACTGAGAGGAAAAAGCAAGCTGGCTTTCAGTAACCTGAGTTACCAGATTTTTTTTCTTTTTTTCTTTTTTTTTTTTTTATGTTTTTGGATGAAAGGTTGGGTTTTTTTCCTTGAGGTTTCTTATAATTTACTTTTCTATTCAAAAATTATTTAATTCCCTGCAAATTGGAGGGAGGTGAGGGCAGGCACAGACTTAGGATGGTGTAGAGTGAATAATTGGATTGGCCAGAAACTGAAAAATACATCTGTGACACAATAATGAAATAAGCAAAATTTCAATACCACACAAACTATGGAGTAATGTAACCTACCTACTGCACTTGGTGACTCTTTGGATTATGATCTAATACTAATAGAAGCAAATGGATTTCCAGACCAATGTAGTAAACTGAGAGATTTGGGTAGGTCAGGTAGCTTGAGATGAACCCACAGGTGTGTTTGGATGTTTATCTGAAGGGCAATTGGTTACTAACTCTTTTGGCATCAAAACTAGTAACACAAATCTAAGACATTTCCAACAAGTAGTTAATTCCAGAGATAAGGATTGCTCCAGAGGTGTCACGATCTGCTCACATAAGCGGGGGTCGTGAGAGGTTCTTTTACTGATCTCAGAGTGCAAAAGAAACTCAGGGGAAATTCAGTATAATCAAAAACAATGCACTTTATTGCAAGCCAACGACTCAATGCGATAGGAGGGGAGAAAAGGGAGAGAAACAAAGGATAGAGAGTAAGAGAATGGGGGGAAAGGGGATAGCTGCCAATCAGACAAAAATGGCAGTCCTCGTGATCTGGTGACCCATAGACGTGTCTTTTTCCGTTGGGGAGATCTCGGTGGTCGTGGTCGAGGAAGTCCCTTTTATAGGTTTTCTCAAAGCGAGAGGCAGCTGGCCAGAAGGTGAGGCAAGTCTCATCGTGAGCCCCATTGTCCCAGGAAGCAGGTGCAGGACTGGTAGTGCAGGGAACAGGCATGCTGAGGCAAGTGAGGACAGGCTTCAGAACAGGTTTGCTTCCAGCGCCATCCTCACCCGCTCTTGCAGCGAGAAAAGCGCGCTCATCGCACCATGGCCTGCAGTCATTGTTCTCAGGAATGCACCTCAGCGGGAGCGCCTGCAAGTGGCACCTGCTAGAAATCCCACCTTAGCCAGGCCAGGATTTTCAGTCTCTCAAGGTCTTTTAGGGTCTTTTCGGGGTTTCCTTGGTGATGATCAGGAGGCAGAATGAGGGATCTTTGAACTGTCTCTTACAAGAGGCTGAAGGTAAATTGTAAGGTTTTCTTAGTAAATAACTCCTCCTAAGTTCCACCATCTGATGCTGAAGGATGTGACATCACCTGTACGAGGGAGATGCTGCTTTTGAACACAACCTTTAAAAGGCCATGTGATGTGCAGGGAAGTTACTTGAAAGTCAACTTAAAGAAAAATTGCCGAGGTGACTCTGAGAGCTGCCATTAAACAAAAGGATGAGCACAAAGCAATAAACTATTTGGATCCAATAGCTTCCGTGAATCTGTCTCCTTTTAAAGCAACTATTGATCTTCACCATGAGACATCGAGGCAATCAGTCACTCTCTGACAGTCACACATATGCATGCAAGCAAGAATCATATGGGGCATCCAGTTCCCCAGACAAACATTCATTTTTGGGTGTGGGGGTTTTGGTGATTTTGTTAAATTTATTTAGAACATTTCCCAAATATGATCTCTTAAACATTTTTTTCACCACACAAGTCTTTTATGGGCACTTTCTGTTCTTTAAAGCTGTGAAATCTAAGGCATGGCTGGGAGGCTAGTTTAAAAGAATGATGGATTTTTAGGAACGTTATTGAAGTCTTAAGTGCTTAACTGCTTTATTTCAATTCAATTATATTGAAATCACTGGTCTTATCAATTGGCCAAGTCAGAGTTATTTGCTTTTAAGAAATATTTAAACATTACTTGCTCTGTTGTCCTTCAAAGTACATCTATATTCTATGTTGATGCATTCTCACATTGTGGGAGCAACAGACAATGAATTGTCCACCCAAATCATTTATGCTAAAGGCATTTTAGTTTCCAAGCATCCATTAAAAAATCCACCAAGGAAACTCAAACACTGGGGTTAAGGGTTATGATTGTGGTTTCACTCAAATGCAATCCCTTTAGCTGGGAATGTGTTCTTTGACTATGCAGACAAACTGGAACAGGATGTGTCTAGCAATTACCTGAAAACCTTGTTATATCCATAATGCAGTTATATATCCATGTAACCATATATCCATATGGTTATTCCCCATCTCCCTGCTGCTGTGCTTGTGGTGCAATAGGCCTCCATTTATTATAATTTTTTAAATTGGCAAAATGAAGACTTTTTGGGATTGTATGTATCTTGGGAGCATTGATAGCCTGTTATGTATTTACTGCAGTATATTTAATACAAGAAGAACTGTTCTCTCCAAGTGATGTTTCAGGCAGGAGTCTGATTTTTCATTTTTGTCTTTAAGAGTAGCTGACTTGACTCAGAGAAAATGTGTTGGGAAGAAAGAGTGATAAGAAAACACTGAGAACAGCACCTTGTTTCTGCAAACTGCTTTGCATTTCAAGAAAAAATATTTTTAAGGTAATTGTTTTCCATGGAGTACAAATTATGGAGCCATAATACACTGAAAGGTTTCTTGCCTAGTTATTTGCACTGAAATCTTGACTCCCTCTAAGTCAAAGATAAAAACAAATTTTAAAAATGGATGTCTAATAAAGCTGTGGCTTTGCTCCAAATCATAGAATCATGGAATGGTTTGGGTTGAAAGGGACCTTAAAGCTCATCTAGTTCCAGCCCCCTGTCATGGGGTAGGGATGCCTTCCACTGAATGAGTTGTTCCGTGTTTTTCAAGAGATGTCTGGGTAAAAATACTTCTTTTTATAGAGTGATTTCTTAGACCAAAAAATAATCTTTTCCTTTTGATAGGACTTTTTTTTTTCTTTTTTTTTGTGCATGAATGACATTTTGAACTTTTCCTTAGATCTAGAACTGCTTTAGAGGCACAGGGCATTTGTAATGTGTTGCTGCATTGTCACTCTGAAGCCTGACTAGATCACTGATCTTGAAATTCACAAGAGCTGTGATCATATTTTTATTCCTTATGTGTAAGAAACGCCTCAGAGAGACTCAAGAGAACTATAATTAATTTTGCTGTGCTGTTAATTTTAAAGCAGTGCAATTTTAAAGCAGTCCTTCCAGTGTTGGAATCTGTGGACTAACATTGGGAACTTTTAATACTTTGGAAGCTTTAAGAAAACAAATGATGTACATTCCCCAAACCTTAGCTGGCATAAATGTACAGTTTGATCATCAGACACTGTTTGTGGGAGAGATTCCAAGCCCCAATAGCATCCTGAGAGGGGATGAGGTATGATAAGTAATTGCTCATTTTGCAACACTTTCAGGGGTTATTCTCGAAGCTGTGTTTTGTATTTTTGTGTTTCTCTAAACAACTGTCAAGGAAAGATCCACATCAATAAAATATACAATCAATGCCGACCTCAGGTCCCCTGGCTTCAATAAGACAGCCAGCTACAAACTGTTCTAATTGAACTCTGGACACCCAAAGTACGCTGATAAGATTGGTGTTGCCTTCTGCTGAAGGATGATAAATCATCCTGGTGAAATCTCAGTTCATTTAAACAAAGTCGTGTATAGGATTGAATTTTATTTTCTTTGAGAAAAGGGGTGCATCAGTAAGAGTGGACTTCAACCTGGAAGGATTGTTCTTTGGGCTGTAATATAATTTTTCAAAGTAAAAACCTTGGAGAATTTAAAATATAGGGTGAAATTCCGTGGGAGGCTCTGGTGAGGCAGGTTATTTTCTCTAATAATTGTGTCCTGTGCAGGACACTTGTATCCCCAGGGAATGTAGCAAACACGTACTAGAGGGGACTTTCAGAATGCAGTTCAAGGCTTTTCATTTTGCATTTTTCCTATTGGAATTTATTTTTTAAAATAATTTAAATAAAATGCATTAGAGTTTTGTCTTGTGGAATTCCATTTAATGTGCCAGACCCTTTAACATAAAAATGTTAAAAGCTGGGCCCTTGGAACAGTGCTGTGTTGGAGCTGATCTTCAAATTTGGTCCAAGAGAAGATCCAGCATAGGAAACAAATGCACTGTGGGATATGCTTAGTCTACAGCTCCCAAGAGACAGCTAAAAGGCAGGAATTTGGGAAGGACGTGAGGCAAATCCAGTGTAATCAGCAGCAGAGAAGGCCAGAGGTCCCCATGTATAATTCCTGATGGGGAAAAATCTGTTCAACTCTTTAATCTCATTTCACAGGATTAAAGGTCATTATTTTAAATAATTTAAATTTACATTTAAAAGCTCTTGAAAAGGAGATGTAGCAACAGAATTGGATAAGGTGCTCTATGTTAGTGTTTGAATTCCAGAGACATCTGGGAAGAAGGTAAAACATTCCTTCCTGTGCTGACCTAACAAAGGAGCTCAAACCCATCCCTGTATTTACTGTCTGACTCTTGTTGTGAGTTGTTCTTCTCTTGGAGCTTTCTTGCTGTATAATTCAGAATTGATCGAAGCAAAAATAATGGGCAGGAGAGGCCATAAATCTAACCCTCTGTAGGAGAAGATGAGCGTATTTTTTAGAAAGACGACCAAGGAAAGGCAGTGAATGTGCCCAGGAGAACTGCTGCCCACATCCCCGGTGCAGAATGTGGCGTGGGAAATGCACCATTTGTGTCCAGTGTGACACAAATGTGACTCGTCCTGGTGTGTCCCTGTCCCCATGCTCAGTGCCTTGGGAATAGATTAAGGTTGAGGAGTGTAATAGGCACATTTACACATCCTGAAGCAAATATAACTCTGAAGATCTTTCAGCCCCCCAGGACAGGGCCCTGTGCTCCTGACCCAAACAACAACAGTGGGATGCTCTAGCACAGGGAGACATTCTCACTGACTCAGAGCAGGATTTGTTTATTTTGTGTGAGGGCACAGCAGAGAATGAAATTTACAGTAAACCTTCATTTGGGGCATGTCAGACAACAGTGGTATTAACTTGTTCATGTTACATCTAGGATTCAAGAGTGTGCACTGAGGTTTTTTGATCAGAAGATCCTCCACAATAAAATACCAAGATGTGCAACTTCAGATGTATCATGTTACATGAATAGCTAAGTGCTTCAATTCTAATATCCAAGTTTTGAAGTGGTTTTTATTTATTTATTTGTCTAAAAATGTGAGGAAAATTCTTTCTGGTCTAGTCTCCCATTTTCATCCCAGAACAGCAGGAGCTGAGCAAGACAGATGGGCTCTCTTGAGAGCAAACAAACCAGTAGCTACTCATAAATTGAAAATAAGGATGTAGTGGCCAAGACAAATAAAACTCACTTCATCACTGAAACTTTAATTTCTTGAACCAGTCCTTTGTTACAGTCTCTTGGGAGGAATATCATCATTACTGAAGAAAAAGATTTTGTTGGGGTTTTCAGTATTTTATGACCCTTTAACTTTTCAACTTCTAACTTAAAAGCTGTGAACGAGTCACAGAGTAATTTTTATATTCACTCTACTCATGAGTTATAAGTGTGTGCTCTGTTCATAGACTGAGAGACGAAGAATTTTATAAATGCAGACGATCTAGCACAGTAAAATATGAACTTTAGCACATAACTTAATATATTAGTTATGTATTTCATGCATCATTCATGCATTTAGTACATTAATATATTAAATTGTATTAACCAGGGTAACAATAACTTGATGCAGTTCTTCACATTACTAATTAGTTAAAACTCTGGATGACCCTATTAATTTGGATTAGATGTCATCCATGGGTGTCTTGCACATGCAAGGCAGGGTGGAGGAAATCAGTTCTGAAGACAGAAATAGCCTTTACTTGAATATAGATTGTGTGACTGTTGTCTGATGTGGTGTATTAAGTACTGTTTTTCTGTTCCATCACATTTTTTACCCCCATTCTCTTAAGCTGCACAGATGAACAGCAAACTGTGACATTGCTCTGCTCTTCTAATCATAGAACTGCTTTTCTGCGCTGTCTTTTGGGCAAGTATTTCATGCAGCAATGTTTTCATTTCTTCCACTAAAGACCAGACTATTTAACGAGAAATCAAATATTTTCTGGGGTAGTGTTTAAAAGCAGAAAATTAAGAAAAGATTTGCTGTGCCCTGCTAAAACCTTTCACCTAGTTATGGACATTTAACCTTCATATCCCCAGACAGTGAGGAGATGTCTTGTGATGTATTTTATGCTGTGTGCTCTCTGACTCCTTGGTTAACACTTAAACTTCCAACAAAAATGTATAAATATTAATGAAAGCCCATGTTATGGTCTGTTTGGGCTGTCTGCCACCTTATCTATCTAGCTGGCAATAGAAAAAGTATCTGTCTGGCCTTTTGGATTAATCAATATTTAAGTATCTTATGCAAACTGGAAAATTTTCAACAGGAAAATAAACACCTAATTCCAAGGCAAAGATCTGCAACCTGTCAGAGCGCGCCTTTAACCCCCACTGGGAATACACCTGCTCTTGTGTACTGACCCCTTATCTTTGCTTCAGCAACCCAGCCAACCCATCAGAAAAGCTCAAGACTCCTGCAATATTAGTTATTGGCATAAACATAATGATGTAATTTTAGGATTTGTTTTGGTTTGATTTTTTTAACTGGAATTTTGCTCAGGGTTAATTGTGTTTTGCTTTTTGAGTAGTTCTGGGATATAGAAAGGTGGGGAAATCCATCCCTTAGTGGCTGCTTTGAAATGTTGTCTCCTTTTTAAATTTTATATTCTTTAAAAAACCCCAACAGAATCCCAAAATGTCAAGTTTGTAGTTTCTTCTGCCTTCAAGAAGTCCTAAACAACATGGTTTCTTGACTGATTGATAGCCAGAATTCAGTTCATACACCCAAAGTAAGACAATTTTTAAATCACATCTTCGATTCCTTTAATGAAATAATTTTTCAGACCAGTTTTGACACTACTGATGTGTGCTGCTGTCAGCTACCTGCAGCAGCTCAGTGGCAGTGTCTAGAACTGATGCAGTATTTCCGTGCCATCACAGCTATTCCTCACTTACCACTGTGGCAGCATGAATGAAAAATAGACACACAATAACAGCCCTGTCAAGTGATAACCTTTGCCTTCAGCGAAATCTTAGCTTCAGTTGGTCAAGATTCTTCCCTGGCTGAGTGTTTTGAGTATTGACCTCTGGAATACTCCTCCACAGGGGTGTGAGACATTGATTACCATGTGTCAGTTAGCATGGGAGACTTAGGTTGGCTTTTCCCCAGCTGCGATAATCATGTTTTCTTCAGAGAATATCTACTGAGTAAATTACCTTTATCCTCAAGTCTAACAAAAATGCTGCATTAACTCCAATGAGGGCCATGTGAGTAGTTAGAATTACATCCTAAAATGCTTTGTAAAATTTTAAGTATTTTTAAGATATTTGAGCTTCCTAGAAGCTTTCTACTTTTTAGTCTTTTGTTGTTGTTGTTGTTGTTGTTGTTGTTTGTTTTGTTGGGTTTTTTTGGTTGTTTTTTTTTTTAACTGTGGCAAGTGAACTAATTGGTCACAGAGTGAGGAATAGTTCTACAACTGTATCAGGCTTGTTCACCTTGCTTGCATCCCTTGTCAGCTGTGGGCCAAATGCCAAAATCTTAGACTCACACATGTGGAACTGGAGAAAATAGATAAGTCTGCAGTGTCTTCACTGATAGCTAGGTTAGAATAAGCAAATATTCACTGAGCAGCAAACTAACGAGGCTTGGTTTCATACAGATTTGTGCCATGTGAAAGCTTTTCCAGCCTTCATAGAGCATCAGGCGCATGAATAATATATGTGTTCATACCACAGCCTTTCCTGAGTATTCTATTAGAAGCAGTAAGAAAAGCTCTCTTCTCATCCATGTCTCCTGTTGGGATATAGTTATATGTGTGGCTCCCTGCTCTCCTACCACACTGATTTCGAATCAGTCAGTGTATTCAGAGCTTGGTGGCTTGTGCACAAACCCCAACACAGAAAGAATGTTTAAACACCATATCCTTAGGAAGCTATACTAAAAACTTAGTGTGGCTATGAAAAATGAGGGAGGTTTAGATTGGATGTCAGGGAAAAGTCTCACTGAAAGGATTGTCAAACACTGGCACAAGCTTCCCAGGAAAGCAGTGGAGTCACTGTCCCTGGAGGGATTTAAAAGATAGATGTGATGCTTGGGGACATGGTTTAGTGGTGGCCTTGGCAGTGCTGGGTTAATGGTTGGACTTCATGATTTTAGAGGGCTTAGATTCTCTGATTCTGTTCTGTGTTGAAGCGTTGCAGAATGGGAGATCTGCAGTCCCAGCAGTGGCTGCACGAGGTCTCTGGAGCTCAGATCACAGGATGTTAAACTGTGATAGGTGGACTGAAGAGCTGCAACAAAGTGCCCAAGTAAAACTAAGGTTTTCAAGTCCCTTCTAGTGTTTCCCCTGAAATAATGGACCTACTTAAAAGGTTTTCTTCCTTCCTTGTTAGTTTACGGCAATGCAATTCTCCCACAGCTCAAGAACCTTTCTTACCCACACATCATCTCTCGTCTCAGCATCCTGCAGAATAACCTCCAGAAGCAACCACTCCATGCAAATTGTATCTTACAGCTATCTGAGCTGTTGAGTGAACTGAGAATGGCTTCGGTTCCAAGGAGTTAAAGGAATTAGAACCAGCAACAGCACCTTTACATACGCAGCTGAGAATGCATATTGTTTCACTCTTTGTGTCAACTATATCATGTTTTATGTTTGTACCACTATTACTTTGGTACCATAATTGCATTCCATGAGTCTTCACTCTGGTGTTATTAATGGCTATCATATTGGCAAGTTAATTTGGATACAGTTATTTCCTTCTTCTAATACAAACAAGATTTGATTAATGAGAAACATTAGGAATATACAATGGGCCCATTATTGCAGTTGTGTGTTTGCCAGCGTGTATTGATGGCTGGAAGAGGCATTGTTTTTTTTTTTTTTTTCTTGCATGCATTTATTGCAC